>VMDO01030126.1:0-21705 GCA_007922755.1 Pedetes capensis | reverse complement strand
TTGAGACAGGGTCTCACTAAGTTATGCAGACTGCCTCTGGTCTCGAACTTGGGATCCTCCTGCCTACACCTCCAAAGCTGCTGGGATTACAGGCCTGCACCACCACACTGGGCTAAGCCTGCTACTTTTGAAGTCTTCCGGATACAATGTAGAAATTAGTATTTTAGGAAATGACTTAGAAGGATTTACAAATAGAGTAAGAGCTTTTAAAAATGTATCCAGTGATATAATTAGAATCATTGGGCTGGATAATGACCTTTAGAAAGATACATTTATGGAACAAAAAAGAGTTAGCTGTCAAATGAATTTTGACTCATTTTTTACTAAAGAAGGTGTTGCACATTTTTAGGAATTTGGACAGGTGGCAGGTAGCCAGGAAAACCAGCATGCTACAAATCCCCTTTTTAGTTAACATTGCATGTTTGAGAGTATTTTATTTAGCCTTTGGTGGCAAAGCCAGTTGAAGTTTAGGTCAAGATATTATCTGTGGATTGCAGACTCTTGAATGACCGGTTACATTTTAACAGCCATCTTCAGACACACATTAGTCTTTTGAAGTGTTGTGTAATTGGAAACTGTAACACCTTTTGGCATGACAAATTAGGACACAAAATGCTGCTTACTAGTTATTCAGTTCAATTTTGGTTTAACTTAGTTCATGTAAACCATGTGAATCTCTTACGTGATATTTATTGAGTTTATAATTTATTTATAGGTGGAAAAACAGGGAGATATTCACTGGGTTTTTTTTTTTTTTTCACAGAAATGTTTATATTACCAGACTGCCACCTAGTGAAGTTTAGGTTTTGTTGTCAGTTTTTTGACACCTGATAAAGAGGAGATTCAGATAAATGGTAACTAACCTGAAAGCCAGATAAGCATCGTTAAAGTAGCTATTGTATAGATATCAAGACTATAATCATTTCTTTCTTCCTAACACCAAAAGTGTTGAAATGTCAGAGGTAGTCGAAAGTGAATCTTTGCTTAATGGTGGTTAGTCCTTACTATGATGTTCATTGGGTCATTTTTTCTTTTTCTAGGTTTTTAGCAGAATACCACGATGACTTCTTCCCGGAGTCAGCTTATGTCGCCGCCTGTGAGGCGCACTATAGCACCAAGAACCCCAGGGCAATTTATTAAAGGTTTGATGGTTCTGTAAGAACAACTGCTCTGTCTGGCTTTGTGCTTGGGGTTCCTGTTGAAAAACTAATGAAATGGCGGGCCTCCTTTCCATGGAGCCCGAATCCAGGCCCACCTGCTGAGGGCTTGGCAGAGACAGGTTATTTGAGTTGCCCACATAGTTATTTCTGTTAAGAATTTCTTCTTGGGTGCCTAAACATGCTTCCATGTAACGCTTGCCACTGCACAGGCTGTCTGTGGTGGCAAGAGAAGAACAGCTGTGTTCATAGTAAAATGTTCATGAAAATGTATGTAAGTTAGGCTGTTTTGGTAGACATTGCAGTTGGTTGTTAGAGAGAACCATGTTGTTTAGTTATTTGTTAGTATTAAACAGAATGTTTTTGCAAACTTTTTTTTTTTAATTTTTATGATGAGATTGAGCAACTCTGTTCAACAAATTTTAGTTTGTACTTGGAAGCCACAAAGTAGTCTCAAAATATTTTAGAGGGAATGGATACTGATGACAAAACAAAACTTACAGCTATACATTTGCTTGTAACAGTTCCCTCTGTAAAACATTATTTTTGGTGATCTAAGTAAAGCATCACTTGTCTTGTTTGAGATTTTACAGCGATACTTTGTTGTGTAATATTATAGTTCCCTTTCTATAAAATGTTATTTTTGGTGATCTAAATAAAGCCTTGCCTGTCTTGTTTGAAAGAACCAAGAGAGAGTTTTTGCTCTGGCCTTGCCCTTTTCTCTTTATTGCAGGGCCACAGTTGGGTGACCTCTTTACTCGGAACTTTTTGTTTCAATTTGGTTTACCTTCATGCCCATATTTTCCTTCTTTGGTCTTGTCTTACTTGGCAGCACGACTAGATGGTGGCTATTAGAAGTTACCGTGGCTCTGTGCTGTCTTGCCTCTGCAACTGTGGGCCCTGCTAGGGCTGACACCAGTTTATTCTCCTCCAAAATTACCAGCTGACAGTCTCTACAGTCACCCCTCTAATCCTCACATTAATCTTTCACACAGCACTCCCCGCCCCGTGTTGTAGAAAGCTCTAAAGTAGAAAAGACACCAGTACCATTTTTTTTTGTGTGTGGTACTGGAGGTTGAACCCAGGGCCTCACGCTTGCATGCTCTGCAAGTGCTGCACCACTGAGCTGCAGCCCCAGCACATTTTTTTTACTTTTTGAGACAGGGTCTCACTAAGTTACGCAGACTGCCTCTGGTCTCGAACTTGTGATCCTCCTGCCTCCGCCTCCCAAGCCACTGGGATTACAGGTGTGCGCCACTGTGCCCGGCAGCACTTGTGTTTTCTTATAGCTCAGCTCAGTTGACCTTAACTTCCAAAGACCACTGGTCGCACACAAGGATTTTTTTCAATCCATGACTGGTTCCATCAGAGTGTTTTGCACATGTGCTGACCAGTAAGACTCAGTTCCTCCAAGTCGTCTGAGTAGGTGTCCTCTTATATGCACTTAGTTGCTAAGTAAGACTCAGGGCTTTGGGGACTAATCTGGAGTAATATTCAGATCCGTGGTCGGTTTCATTTCTGTTTGGCCTTTGCAATGCCTATTTAAAGCTGCTGCACCTGCAGTCTGCTCTTATTTGTTTAAAAAAAAAAAGTTTTAGTCAGTAATTACTCATGGCCTGGAAAAGAAAAAAAATTTCCCTTAGAAGAACCTACTTGTCTAAATGTAAACGTCCCCAATGAAATGGGCAGACTTTCTCAGAACATTTATATAGTTATTAGAGTTTACAATTAAAATCATTTTCTAATAATGAAAAATTTTCTTCCCCTAAGGCATTTCTTAATTATAATTTCACTTAAAGGTTGATTATGTGTAGCTTGGGTTGATTTAAATACCTTTTCTTTAAAATATTCATCCCGCTATTGTATATTACTAATAATTCAAATCATTCCTCCAATAAGAATATTAAATGTCGAGACAATCCTAAAAATTACAAATTATCTTTTCTTTGTTAATTTTAAATTCATTCTTTTTTTTTTTTGCAGTACTGGGAGTTGAACCCAGGGCCTCACGCTTGCATGCTCTGCAAGTGCTGGATCACTGAGCTGTACCCCCAGTCCATTGTTTTTACTTTTTGAGACAGGGTCTCGCTAAGTTATGCAGACTACCTCTGGTCTCGAACTTGCGATCCTCCTGCCTCCTGAGCTGCTGGGATTACAGGCATGCACCACCGCACCCGGCTTTTAAATTCTTTCTTAAATGGCCAAATATTGGACTTATTAAGTTTTATATTGTCCATAAGTTTACAAAAGGTGCCACCTGTTATCACCTGTAAACGTTTGAACAAGTGTACTTATCGTGTTTTACCATTATTTTTAAAATAATTCTGTAGCCTTTGCCCTTTAAGATTTATTTAGCTTGTGAAAGGGAAATTTATCTGGACATTCATTGACAACAACCTGCTCTGGTGCCAAAAGCTGCTAAATATTTGAAATAATGAGGAAGAGCAAGGCGTGGTCATTATGGTGGAATACAGGTAAGAGTACTTTTACAGATGTAGAACATAGTTTTTAACTAAACCAAGTTCTATACTAAGGAAGTGTCTTAACCACTATTTTGTTTTTGTTTGCTTGTTTGGAAGGTTGGTGGTTTTGTTTTCCTTGTTTTGTTTTGCCTTTTGCAGTGCTGGGGTTAGACCTAGGGCCTTGCACATACCAGGCAATTGCTGTACCACTGAGCTGCACCTCTAGCCTGATCAGGTCTTAGAACACATTATATTGAAACCACAAAGGGCACCATTCCCAAAATTAATCTTCTCATTGTCCAAAGAAGAATGTGTAACCCTACTGTTTAAACTTGTTGTCAGTTTAGGTAGGCTTGATCATTGACAAGTTTCACTAGTTACAAATCTGACCAAGGTGGTGGTAATCGATGACATCCACTGGAAAGGATGATGTCAACAGATTATTATTACTATTATTATTATTATTATTATTATTATTATTTGCGGTACTTGGGGTTGAACCCAGGGCCTCATGCTTGCATGCTCTGCAAGTGCTGGACCACTGAGCTGCACCCTCGGCCCATTTTTTTTTTCTGAGACAGGGTCTCGCTAAGTTACACAGACTGCCTCTGGTCTCGAACTTGCGATCCTCCTGCCTCCACCTCCTGAGCTGCTGGGATTATGGGCATGCGCCACTGCGCCTGGCTGGTTTCAACAGATTAAGTTAAAAGTGGTAACTTGGGGGAAATCATGATTATATCCCAAAGAGATATGAGACTTCAATAAACTGGTTAAAAAAATTTTAAAGCAATGCATTTGGAAAGAGACCTTTTTATTCTGGCTGCTGTTTGTTTTGTGCTTGAGCCAAATTCTTCCAGATGTTCACTTGGGACTAATCCTTAGTGCGTATTTACACTAATTGAATTGTGGTGGTTTTACCTAGTTCCAATAAAGAGATAGAGAATGCTCTTCTCAACCTCTGTCTTCCTTGGAACCCATCTTCTAAACTCAAAGGCAATTTGAAAATTACCATTTCTTTGCTTCAGCTTTCCCTCCAGTTGATGCAAATGGAGGGCTTTCTGACCTAGATGCAGAATGTCAGCTCCCCAGTGAATTGTCTGGAAGGCCTAGGATGTTGTGCCTAGCCAGCCCCACTCCCTCTGACCAGTGACAGGAACATCATCTGGGAGGCCATACCAAATAATCTTATCCAGACTGGATGTTTTGCCAACATGTGTCACACGTGGAAAATGTAGAAAATATACATATTACATCTTTCATTGTGCAGCAAGGAAAGCAAAGACTACACAAATAAGCAAGGGTTCACATGTAGTTGAACAACTGAGTTGTTAGGAATCGCGGGGACTTTTCCCATGGACAAATGCTGCTCATGCTTTGATGTAATCTTCCAAGAGTGTCAGTTCAGACTCAGCAGGTCTAGTGTGGGGCCATAGAGTCTGTACTTGGAAGGAGCTCCCAGGCCTGCTGGTGCTGCTGGTGTTTGGCCCACACCTTTGAATAGGGAGGTTATCAGATGTTGGAGGAGGTAGGATATATGAAAATCATGGACAGGAAATGAGATTCCAATGGCAGGGACCTTCTGTGTGTACTTTCTGCGTGTGGTTCCTTTTGTTCTCAGGGCAGCTGCCTAATAAGAAAGATATTATCTCTTACATAAATCAAAGAATTAGAATTCAGATTAGTTAGAAGCCAAGAGAGAAGTCAGGATGAGGTCTGTCCTGATTCTAAAGCAAAATTTCCCACCAGTGTTTTCCAAATTGAGGCAAGACAAGAGGCAAGTTTTGGGAGTCAGAGAATGGAGGGAAGGAGTAGAGGAAAGTTGAGAATCATTTTCTGCAGTCTTTTCACTTCATCTTTCTCATCCTTCCTACGTGTTCCCCAGGATTCTCATGTTTCAAATTGCCATCTACTTGGCCATTTGCTTGATTCTGGTCTTAAAGCAATAGGCATTTCTTAGTTTAAAGCTTTATTTTCATAGCTAGATCCAAGCTGGCTATATTTTTTATAATTCTGAAATTTGAGGGCTAATTGCAAAAGAAGAAATATATTAAGTTGGTCCGAAGTTCAATTATACTTTTTACCAATCACGTTTTCAAGAGTTTGATAAATGTTTGGCTTCCTGGAAATTTTAGCAAAATCCAAATCCTTTGTTGCATGGGATGTAATAAGAATTATGAAGTCCCATTGACTCAGGAGGTGGAGGCAGGAGGATCAGGAGTTCAAGGTCAGGGGCAGTCTTTGTAACTTAGTGAGACCCTGACTCGAGAAAAAGTAAAGAGGCTGGGGGTATAGCCCAGTGGTAGAGCACTTGCAGAGTATGTGTGATGCCCTGGGTTTGGACCCCCCATACCACACAAAAAAAAGAAAATTGTGAAATAGAATAAGTAGTCAATGGACAGGGTTATTATATGTACATTCAGAGAGTACTGGGAAGTAGATGTCTCCACTCTAGCTGAGGTAACTCAAGTCACTATCAGGAAATACTTCCTAGGTACTGGTGTGCTTGTTCCTGATTTCTCTGGACCAACATGACCTATCTAAATGGACACAATAGCAGTATCTTTCATTTTTGTCATCAAATTATTATTATCTTTTTTATTAGTCTTAGC
This sequence comes from Pedetes capensis, assembly GCA_007922755.1. NCBI lineage: Eukaryota > Metazoa > Chordata > Mammalia > Rodentia > Pedetidae > Pedetes > Pedetes capensis. Next base: position 15,477 of record VMDO01030126.1, on the reverse strand, counting down.
AAAGTTAACAGTTGTCATCAATCTATTCTGAATGACAGTTTATTAGTAGTTCATAGACCCTATTGTCAAAGCCAACATTGTTAAAATTGCTTATAGTTCTATGGAGCTCCCTCATTCATTGATAAGGTGACATTTGAGCAAAAACCTGAGGGTAATAAGGTGGTGTGACATACAGATGTTTGGAGGGAGAGTATTCAGGCAGAGAGAACATCCCAGGCCAAGGGTCTGAGGCAGATGTGGACTTGGCATTGCTGGAGGAGGAGCATGAGGGCTGGTGTGCCTGGAGCATGGCTAGGTCAAAGACGTAATGGGTTGAGGGGCAAATGGCAGATCATGTGGGGGTACACAGACCACATTAAGGGGCTGCTTGTTATCCTGGGGCTACAATCTCAAAGACTGGCTAAATTGGGTCTATTCTTTGAATTTCATTCGGCTACAGTGTGAAGGCAATGTGAAAGAGACAAGAGGGAAGTAGACCAGCTGGGAAATTGTTGACTCAACCAAAGTCCTGACATGGGGATTGGGAGAGGGGGAATATTCTGGGACACATGTGACATGGGAGTTGTAACTCAGGAGGAAGGATTGCAAAGGAACTATACTTAGTGTAGTCACCAAGAACGTAAGTAGCAAGTGCTGAGACTGGCTGTGGCCACCTGGGCAGACACCATGGATTGAGAAGAAAATAAGGATATCAGAATATTTATTAGTAACCCTTAGTTCAAAAGCAGGGCCAAACTATATCTTTTTCTTCTTTTTTGCAATACTAGGGGCTGAACCAGGGCCTCGCGCATACATTGCAAGTGCTCTACCACTGAGCTGCACCCCTAGCCCCCTTTTTATTTTTTTTAATTTTCAGTCAAGGTCTTGCTAAGTTGTGCAGACTGACTCTGGCCTCTAACTCACAATCCTTCTGCCTCCACTTCCCATATTGCTGGGATTACAGTTGTGTGCCACTATGCCTGGCTCTAAAATATGTCTTTAAAGTGATGATTACAAATGACTTTGGACTTGATGGAAGTGTAGCTTAGTGGTAAAGTCTGTGCTTAGTGTACCCAAGGCTCTAGATTCAATCCTCACAAGCAGTAATAGTAGTAGTAGTAGTGATAGTCATAGTAGTAATAGTAGTAGTAGTAATAGTACTAACTTTGGACTTAGACTTTGTATCCTTCTAAAGGGTAAATTTTATGGTATGTGACTTGTATCTCAATTTTTAAAAGGCGGGATCTAGATTTTTATCTGCCTAAAACTCAAAGAAAATATACCATGAAAACCCATTTTTGAGACCTGAAAAGCTATTTATCTCAATAATCTAATGGGGCTTCTTTCATGCATCACTGCCTAAGAAAGGCCAAGGTTTCTTTGCTACTCTTCTGAGTTCATACTTCATCTGAAGGTCAGAAATCCCAGTGTTGTGCTTTTATACAATTTTCTTTCTGAGGAAATATGGGATGGACATATCTTCAAAGTTCTTTAGCTTCCAGATTCTTCTGCATGGAAGGCAAGACAGAAACTGATACTATGACATAAGCTAAAAAGGTTAATAAACAGAGAGGTTAGTGACAGGAAAAATAAAATGAATTGTTAAGAAAAAGGCAAACCAGAGCCAGTTAATCTTTATAAGTCTCCATGTTTTCAAATTTCTTTGCAACATCAATCTTCATCCTTCCAGAAGGTCATGAAAATCTTAGGTAGTAAAGTGCTTGACTATATTTTTCTATTGATTTGTACTTTTTCCACTTAGATTTACAACTTTCATTGGAATGATTTAATAAGTCATTGTGGAGATATGCTTTGGCATGAGTTAAATTACACCAGCCTGCAGGCTCTATTTACTGCTCAATCCTTGCTCTTGTAAAGGTGACTTCTGCGGCAATTTCAGGTCACTAGCCTCTATTTGTTGTTCATTAGTATCCAGAAAATAATTTTTAGTGAGATGATTTGTGAGGTGTATGGAAATATACCTATTAATGTCAGAGGATAAAGGCTGTTCTTGGGCAGTACATAAAATAAAGTTTTAAAACAAAGATTTAGTAGAGGGAAAGCTTAGTAAGATTTTCTTTTGACATATGATATTTCATGTTATATTTTATATTCTATAACATGTAAAGCTTAACCAATCACAGCACTGAAACTGTTGATTTGGTGGTATGCTAAGAAGCCATGGTGTGGTAGATAGATTGAAAACTCTTGTGCACTCCCATGACCCCACCATCATCACTCCCTTCCCTAACCTTTGTTGAGTTTGAAGTTGCTCTAAGAAAGTAGTTTCTATTTTCTTTAAAGTTTTTCTGGCTTTGTGAATTGCTTTGGTCAAGCAAATATGACAGAAGGGACTCATCTCCATGATCTGCCTTGGAACCTTGCTGAGATTTGAACAAGTCCAGGTTAACCTGATGGGTGATAAGAGACACATTGGGTGACAAGAGACACACGATAAGAGTCTCATTATTCTTATCACACCAGCCAATAACTAGCAGACTGGCCATTTTAGATCAGCCAACCTCCAGTCTACCTTCTCAGGCCACAACAGATGCGTGTATGGGCCAGCCATGATCAGCCAAGGCTGGCCCAGAGGAGGAGAACTATTCAGGTAACTGTGTCCTTTTGCTCCATAATAAATGCTTATTGTTTGAAGACACCGAGTTTTGGAGTGGTTTTTTATGCAGCCATTGCTAACATCACACTGTGGCTTTTTGTGGTGTTCATGTTTTACCTTGTCTATGAAACAGCTCAGACTTTGTTGCCATTGCTGAAATTTTGGCATGTTTAGAAACCATTAAAAACTCAACAGATTCTGTGCCTGCCATTGCTACAGCTCAGGTAACAAGGAAGAGAATGGATAGAGACAGAACTATGTCTCGGTATCTTATAGCTAGTGTGAGGTTTCAGGGGAGAGTGTTGGGTAAGAAACTTAAAGTTTACAGAAACCTAATGCGTTGTTCAGCTTTCTCATTGCTGTGACAGAATGATTGACACACACAAGTTAAAGGATTTGTTTTCGCTCATGGTTCCTGAAATTTCAGTCGATCCTGATACGGAGGGCATAGGGAAATAGATCAGATCATATTGCGGTGAAAGGAACATGTGGCAGAGACTCCTCACCTCATAGAAGACAGGAAGCAAAGAGAGGGTAAAAGGAAGGGACCTGGATATAATCTTCAAAGGCACCCCTACCCACTAGTGACCTGCTACCTTCAGCGAGGCCCACCTCCTAAAGTTTCCATCCCCACTAAAATGACGTCACCAGCTAGGAACCAAGCCTTCAACACATGAGCCTACAGGGAATATTTCATATTGAAGCCATAACAACGAGGAAGAAGAATAGAAAATATGTTCTCTCTATAAGATGAAGTATTATTATTTTGTGACATTTGTTTCCAGTCATTGTTTGGAAAAGAATGAAGATATTTTGTATTTGGCTAAAATTTCCTTTAATCATTAGCTGGGTGTCATTCCCCTCCTCTTCTCCCAAAGGCAGTACTAGCCGAGTCGGCTGTATTGCAGACGCATTGTACACCTGGAACTTCTTCCTCTTTTACTCACCATCATATTTTTGACACACATATGGTTATATATTTATACACATATACATCTATATGTATACACCTGTATGTATACATATTGATGTATATTTATACCGATATACATCGATATGTGTATATATGTGTACGTGTGTGTGTGTGTGTGTGCATAATGCCGCTGCTGTTAGGTGCCATTGAGTTGGTCCGATTCATAGCGACCCTATGTACGACAGCATGAAAGAGGCAGTATATCTGACAGTGTTTCTCTGCTATCCATAGTGCTTTCAAAGACTAATTGTATCAGGAGTGGGCTGCCTGTTCCTTCTCCCATTTTTGCAGTGCTGGGATTGAATGCAGGGACTCAGTGCACAGCGCAAGCACTCTCAACTGAGCTAAACTCTAGCCCCATATGTATAATATGTGTGTATATAAACATAAATATATGTTTTAACATATATACACAGTTCATACCAGTCTTCAGTGCTGGGGGTTGAACCCAGGACCTCACCCACATGCTCCACCACTGAGACACACTCCCACATCCCCTTTTTTCTACTTTTTATTTGGAGACGGGGTCTCCCTAAGTTGTGCAGGCTGCCTCTGGCCTTCAAATTCAATATCCTCCTGCCTCAGCCTCCAGAGTTGCTGGGATTGCAGGTGTGCACCATAGCATCCAGCTACACTAATCCTTTTGACTGTTGTATTATCATCTATCACATGGATACAATACCTTTTCTTAATTTCTTTACCATTGTTGGACACTTAGATGTCTTCCCAGTTCCCCTTTTACTAATAGGGCTGCAATGGACAGCATTTGTATTTAGTTCCTGGTACTCAAATGCCAGCCTTTCTCTAGGTTACATACCCAGAATGTGGGATGGTCAGACAGAAGCCTTTTTGCACTTTCTAGAGCTAAAGACTTGGCTTTATGAGTGCCTGAGTATTAAGTTTAAGGATTGATATCTTGTGAGACAGACTTACAACATGGGGAACTAAACAAAAGCAAAAATTAGATGAAACCTGAAATCTCTTTTTTCTTCATCTTCCTCCCACACCGCTGTGTTTTATGAGCTATTGGGAGTGGTTATTTGGTGGTCTCACAGAAATTAGAAACAAAGACAATAGTAACTTTACAGTGGTAAAAAGCTGGGGCGGGGGGGCGGTAATGGTCTGCTGCTTTGTTCACTGATTGGATTCCAGGGAAAGTATTAATAATAATATAATTAATAATAAAAGGAGTTGAGTGGTTATCCAAGGACTATTGCAAATACTGAGTGAGCAAACACACCACATTAGATCATTTCTGAGGGGTCTCAGGTTGGTTATTCAGTAAGGCAAACCAGTTCTTTTAATTTTCCTAATGGGGAGGTCATGTTTAAAAACCTGTATTTGACCATACTAAGATATGCTATGGGAGATATGCTATGATATGGTTATGCTAAAGTCAAACAACTTCTGTAAAAAAGAGAAAATGACTTTTATTCCTTAAGAAATAAGTAGCTAAGTGCTCTTAGATTTTACACATCCCCTTGTCAAAAGCGATTTAGCACTGAAGCCTGGCCTCATAATAAATGTTCTTCTCAACAAATTGCATGCATCCTTTGCCCTTTAGGTTCAGCCCAGAACAGCTGATCATAATAGGATGATGTCAACATCACCCTATTGCTTTCGATTTTTAACCATATCTGAGAGCTTCCTAAGGTTTTCTTTTCATTTATGTCAGATTACATTACAGATGTCCTTAGCTTAAAATTCTTATAACTGGCTATAAAAATTGCTGGTTTGCAGAAATAATACTCGAGCATGCATTTTAGATAGAAAACCGAGGAGACATGAAACTATCAGGAAAGTACTTCTTTATCCTCAACACTCCCAAGCCAGACCTGTGAAAAAATCCTAATTTACACAAGCAGTAGAGAAACAGTATTAATGATGGAAAACCCGGCTTGCTCCCAGAAATCACTCTAAAAGGAACACCTGATGCTAGTTTCTTAGAGCCGTCCTTTAAGATTTTTGGAATCAAGGCTCTAGTTTCTGAAACAGGCAGCAAGCTTTGTATACTTGAGGGGGATTTTGTGAAGAGGTTTCAACTGTTGCCATTCTCTAAGTAATTGTCAGGCAGCTGCAAATCGGTAGCTGTTTGCAGCGCTCTGATTTCTGTGAGCACAGCACGCTGCGAACCACGGGTTGCCTTCGCCTGCTTGTCTCCTGTTACATCCCACCAGGAGGGGGCGCTAGAGCGGCAGGACGGAGCGGGCGGAGGACCTTCGTCCTGGCTGACTTGCATTTCCCGCCCCGGACGCAGTGGCGCCTCCCGCTGGCAGCAGCGGCTGGTTGCACCGTACACCTTGCAGCGCTTCCAGAATCCTCTCTCCCTGGCGCCTGGCAGGTGAAACCAGGATACCTGGAAGGCATCCCTTCCTTCCTCAGCTGTGAGCTTTAGCCCGAGCCTCAGTCGGCCCCTGCCCTGATGGACCCAGCAGCAGCTTGACGGCTCTCCCGTTTCCTCCGTTTCCCCAGGTATCAACAAGTATGAACGGGTTTTTAAGGCCTTCCTTCCTTTGCCAAACTGCTTTCCAGACGAGTTACTGTGATTTAGCCTTCTCTTGGTACAATTGGTGGTGTTAATTGACTAATCATTGTCTTTTATCGATTTTTACAATTAACTCTTCACTACTGTTTCTCAGCCTGCAGCCGTAGCCCTGTGGCATCTGATCCCGTCAGATCTCAAAGGCTAAGCAGGGTTGAACCTGGTTAATCCTTGGATGGGAGACCGCCTGGGAACACCAGATGCTGTAGGCTTGGGAGAAGGACCCGGCAACCCACTCCCAAAAATCTATCTGCCATTGAAAACCCTATGAACAGCAGAGAAGCACTGACAATAGTATTTCCCCTGTTGTACTCAGGGTCGCTGTCAGTCAGACACTGACTCCACGACACCTAAACGGTTTCTCAAATGCTAGCTCCGAACAGGTTTTCCCGGAATCTTCCAGCAGATCTCACCTCTCGAAATTCTATTTCTGTTTAAGCTTTCTAAAGTTAATTGAATTACTTTTCATGTTTTTATTTTCCAACTCTTGAATTCCTGGCATGAAATTAGTCAGAACTTAGAAGTTTGAACCAAATCAACTTCGAAATCATCAGAGCCTGCACTTCCTTTTGAAGTTTTATGACTTTCCCAGTTTCTTCAAGTGGTTATAAGACTTTTCAGATTGTTTACTTCTTCTTAACTTTTTAAAAAAATAGGTGCCTGGGGCTTGAACCCAGGCTTTCAAGCATGCTAGGCAAGTATTCTACCACTGAGCTACACCCTAACCTGCCTCCCCCACACTTTTTTTTCTTTTTTGCAGTGCTAGTAGTTGAACCCAGGGACTTGTGCATGCTAGGAAAGCGCTCTACCACTGGACTGCACACCCAGCCCTTTTTTTTTAAAGTCAGGATCTTGCTAAGTCACACAGGCTATCTCTGGCCTCAAACTCGAGGTCCTCCTGCCTCAAACTCTCAAGTTGCTGGGATTATAGGCATGCACCAGGGTCCCTGGATTACAGTTCCTTATTCTAATTAACACTTCCTCCAAGGCCTAGATACTTGGTTCTGTTGAAAACATTTAGGATAACAATTTCTCACAGTTACAATAACAACATTTTTCCTTATCTCAAGGAGTGAGCCTGAGATATTTCCTCAGAATAGAATCCTTATGAGTACTAGTAAACCAAGATGTAGTTTTTATTTTCCTTCTTTTTGCTTTCTAGGATTTATAGTACTTTAGGTTTTTTTAGTATATGAAATCCCCCCACGTCTGTTAGTTGGTTGTGCTGTGTGGTCTTGCATGTTGCTGTGATGCTGAAAGCTATGCCACAAGTATTTCAGATACCAGCAGGGCCACCTGTTGTAGACGGGTTTCAGCTGAACTTCCAGACTAAGACAGATTAGGGAGAAGGACTTGGCAGCTCACGCCCAAAACAATTAGCCATTGAAAACACTATGAATAGCAGAGAAGCACAGTCGAATATAGTGCCAGAAAGTAAGCTCCCCAGCCAGGCTGGAAGGCATTCAAGAAATGACTGGGGGAGAGTTGTCTCCTCAAAGTAGAGTCGACCTTAATGATGGGAATGGAGTAAAGCCCCTGGGACCTCCTTTTTCTGTTGTGGCACGATTCAGTGGCTGCAACAATGGGTTCAAACGTAAAAAGATCTTGGGCATGGCACAGTGTTGGGCAGTGTTTCGTCCTGCTGTACTTAAGGTTGCTGTGAGTGCAACCCAACTTGATGGCATCTAATTACTAGTAAAGGAAACGTTGAAGGGTGATGGCTGTGGATTTTGAGCATCTAAAATCTGAAAGTGTTTGTTTAATAGTGTGTAATTAGGAATGCTATGGATAAAGATGTCAGTGGAAATAGGGGAATATAACCCAAATATGCAGATGAGTTTTACTGCATATTAGTCAAAAGGTTCCACAAACCTTGTAAGTTGATAGCCAGGCATGGTGGTGCATGCCTGTAATCCCAGGGGCTCAGGAGGCCGAGGCAGGAGGATCGCAAGTTCAAGACCAGAGGCAGTCTGTGTAATTTAGCAAGACCCTGTCTCAAAAAGCAAAAAAAAAAAAAAAAAAAAAAAAAAAAAAAAAAAAAAAAAAAAAAAAAAAAAAAAAAAAAAAAAAAAAAAAAAAAAAAAAAAAGAAGAAGAAGAAAAAAAAATTGGCTCAGTGGCCCTGCACTTGCAAAGTATGCAAGTGCGAGGCCCTGGGTTCAACCCCCAGTACTGGGGGAAAAAAAAACAAACAAACGTGTAAGTTGATAAAAGTATAACCAAAAGTGATGTAATAGTTGCATAATGGAAAAAAACAATGATGTATTACTCCGTACCCCACCATCATTTATCAATAATGGGAGGAGAAACAGATGTCAGGGGACCAGCAGATAAAGATAATAGCTATGGTTCTTCATTGCATTCTTGACGGTTGTTACCATGAAGGCTACCACAAAGCTGAAAATACTTCTTATCTAGTCCTTTACAGATAAAGTTTGACAAACCTGACCTAGATTTCTGAATATATTACGGTTGTGCCTGCCTTTGTTATTTTTTTACAGTTTCAAAGGTTTTTTTTTCCAGTAACTATTGTTTCTATTTTAACTTATAACTTATTTAACTCATTACTTATTTAATGGCCATTTTCCTCCTCCCATTTTACTGATTGCATTTGGCAAAAGTATTCTCGTTTTTTTTTTTTTTTGAGAAATTTGCTATTGGATTCATAAATAATGCTACTCTTTTCTGTGTTCTAATGTATTTATTTTTATGCTTTATTTCCTTCATCCTCCTTAGATCTTAAAAATCCTTTTCTAAAAATGTTAAGATAATTACTATTTCTTAACCAACCATTCCTCTCTTTCTTTTAAAGCCATAGACAACTAATATCTCACTTTAAAAAACATAAAAACTAGAAGACACAAACATATGAAAGCACAAATAGGGAAGAAAACAAAAAACTCCTGTCTACCATTGCCATAGCTAGTCACCATAATTTTTGTGCTTTCTTTATAGTCTCCTTGTTTTAAAGGAATTAAAATATTAGTTATTATAAAAACATAGTTCATAAAATGTACCATCTTAACCATTTTTAAGTGTGCAGTTCAGAGATGTCAAGTATATTCATTTTGCTGTGCAGCAGATCTCTTGACATTTTTCAGTTAGCCAAACTGAAAATTTGGACAAGACCTTTTCATTCCTTCATGCTCCCAGGGTCTGGAAACCACGTCTTTTTGTCTCTATGGATTTGACTACTTTAGAGACCACATGTAATTAGGATCACACTGCATATCCTTCCTTCCATGACTTATTTCACTTAGCATAATGCTTTCAAGGTCATCCATATAGCATGTGTCAAATTTCCCTTTTTAAGGCTGAATAATATTCTGTTGTATGGACATACTACATTTTGTTTATCCATTCTTTTGTCCTTAGACATTTAGATTGCTTCAGCCTCTTGGCTGTTGTGAATAGCACTGCAATGAACATGGTTGTGCAAATATATTTTGAGATCCTGCTTTAATTCTTCTAACTCTGGATATGTACTTGGTAGTGGGACTACTGAGTCATATGGTAATTCTATTCTCATTTTCGGGGGAACCTCCATGGTGTTTTCCAAAGCAGTTGGCACCAATTTAGTCTCCTTTTTGAGGCACTTGTGTTTCAATGGCTAGCTGAAATCATTCTTTTCTTGAAATAAAATTTAAATAAATTTGCCAGACCTTCCTTTTCAGTGCCCTATTGTTATTAGGTGCCCTTGAGTCAGGTCCAACTCTTAGGGACCCTCATAGGGTCTTCAACAGCTGATTGTTTCGGGATTGCTTTGGGAGTGGATTGCCAGGTCCTTCTCCCAGTTCTGCAGTGCTGGGGATCGAACCCAGGGCCTCAGAGAGTGCAGAGTGGCATTGTACCCACTGAGCCAAACCCTAACCCTTGATGCTTATATTACTGATCAATTATAAGTCACCTGTCATTAGCCAACTCAAATTCAAAAATATGTTTTTGGTTTCCATGAAGTCTTTCTCCTGACCTGTTTGCTGGTTTAATAAAACAAGTAAATGAGGAAAATACTTTCTTCAAAGATGAAATTCCGAAACCTTTGACCACTGAGATAGAGAATTTACAAAAGTTTCCCTAGTGTGTAGGTTATATTTTATATGTGATTTTTTTTATTGCCAAATGATTTTGCTCTTTCTGAGATAATGCTCCACGTCTTATATGCAGTTTAGGAGAAGCAGTTTCCATCCAACCCACTCATTCTGCCATCTTAACAGAATGGTGTTTCCTGCTTTTAAGATATAAAAGACGATGATGGAGTTACCTTGTTTTAGGACTGCTTTTAAATATCCTAAAGAAAGTTTTGAAATACTAAGTGAAACATAAAAACCTTAAGTCACATTCATTTGTTGCTGCACAATGACAAAACTTGACGTTTTACAACAACCATGATTTATTATACTCACCCTGTCAGTTGAATAGGTTGAGTCAGGCAGTTCTAGCTGCCGTCTCATCTGGAGCTGGAACCTCCAAGATGGTTTCTTTCAAAAACTGGCACTGTGCATGGTATGCCAGGGCCTGGTGGGGCCTCTCTCTAGCAGGGGAGACAAACTCTCCAGAGATGACTCAGGGATCCAGGAGCTAAAGCAGAAGCTCCCAGGCCTCTTTTGCCATATCCTATTATCAAAGCAAGTCACAGAGCCACCCTAGATTCAAGAGGAGGGAAAACAAATGGATGGAGAGAGCCAATTATTTGGTAGCCATATTTGTAGGGAATTTACCAAAACATAATATGAACCTATTTAATCTCATTCAGGAAAATAGAGCAATAGATATTGAAATTTAAAACATCTATTATTTATTGTGCCATAGTGATAGTGAGGATAGATAATGGAATGTCTATGAGTTAGGATCCTGCAGCCTTACCCTACCACTGTGGCATCTGATCCCATCAGATCTCAGAAGCTAAGCTGGGTCAGGCCTAGTTAGTACTTGGATGGGAGACTGCCTGGGAACACCAGATACTGTAGGCTCAGGAGAAGGACCCATCAGCCCACTCGCAAAAATCAATCTGCCATTGGGAACCCTATGAATAGCAGAGAAGCACTGACAATAATGTTTTGCCTCTTGTGTGTAGGGTCGCTATGAGTTGGACACCAACTCAACGGCACTTAACAACAACATGTATTAGGAAAGGGCCAAGTGGTAAATATTTTAACCTTTGTCCCAACTATGCTACCTCTATCATTATAGTGTGAGCGTGGCCTAGACAGTATATAAACAAATGGGCATGACTGTGTTTGAATAAAACTTTATGTACAAAAGCGGGTGTTAGGCAGGGTTGGTCCTGTGAGCTGTGTTTTATGGTCCTCTAGTCTAGAGAAATGGTACTTTTGCTGCATTTTAAATGGTTCTAAGATTAATTATGTGGGGTTGAGATCTCAGATTCTAAGAATACCCACATAAACTATCTGAACTGAGGTTAATATAATAATGAACACACAGGGAGCTTGTGTTTGGTGTTTTTGTGTCATCATCATTGCAACTAATAACATCATGTGTCATCCATTGAATCTGTTCATTACTGAGAGCTATGCATGGAGACACAGCTTTTTTTGTACTTGATTGCCACTGCCTTTTAGATTCTATAAAATCACTTAAAGTCCTGTGAGAAAGGATATTTAATAATGTGAAATCCTATTTGGGAAGCAAAAGGCAAATAGTGGGATAGTTGCTATTTACAAAATGCATTTACCAGCTTTATGTTCCCATGACTCCAAATATTTGCTTTCTTGGGTTCTGAATAATGAATTGAAAGGAAAGTCATGATTTCAAAACGCTCTTGACCACTTTTTAGTAGGTACTGATTTTTTTGACCTCTGTACTTTTCTGTAAACTCTTAACATCTCATATTTCATCCATGATACCTTAGTGCTGTGTGAGGTAATATTTTATTTTTTTCCTTGCAAACGAGACACCAGAATAGAAATAAATACTCCTTCATCTTGCCCTCTAAGCTTCATTTTTCTCAGGTATCAAATGACAGGTTCCAGTAGTCTATAAGAGCTAATGTGAAAAGGCTGCTTTTTGTGATTGGGTTGACACATTTCCCAGTCTGCTACTTGGGCCAGGATGTGCCTACCTGTCGGCAGAAGGAAGGGCTTCAGACACGGGTCCAGCCCCTGCCCCCTGAGATGGTGTAGAAGTCTAGAGAGAGGTGTATGGCCCAGACTGGGCATGAAGGGCATTGAGAGAAAAGCCTTCCTCTCTCGAGTGTGGCTTTTATGAAGTGCCTACTTTGCACATGTGAAGGTACTTGATTCCTTTCTCTTATCTATCCGGGTCTGCATAGCTTTTGTTGGATTAAAACAGCATTAGGCATTCGATACTTCATGCAGACAACATGTGAACTGCTTGAGATGGAAAATTTCTACAGCACTACCATATGAGACTGACTCACAGAGGAAACAAACAATAGCGGTGGTTGCCTGGGCCCCTCCTCCTCCTGTCCCAGGAGCTTCTCTCCCTTCCTGGGCCTGCCATGAGTCTCCCAGGAACTGGCTCAAAAAGAATGCTAACAATGATTGAGCATGGGGTTTGCCTCCCTCTTAGGTTCATTGGGATTGGTGATTCCTTAGTGTTATCTTTTCACTTTGTGATTTTTCCCTTCAGCCTGGAGCATTCCATCCGAAGGCTGGCTCCTGTTCCCCAACCTGCTGGGAACAGGCTTCTGGAACCTTGCAAGGTGCCTGGGGCTTTGGCCCATTTTTCTTTTATGCTTCCTTGAGGAAACTGTCCACATCAATGCATTGACCAGCCAGATGACTGGTATATCTGTATACACACACACACATACATGCATATGCATTGGAACTTACCATACATTGTTAGTTTCTCTAAGCTTCCTTCTGGAACATTCTCCTTGATTTCTTGTCCTATTTCCTTTCCTCCATCTCTTAAACCATCTTTTTTACAGATAAGGAAATCAAGACATTAACTATGCTTTGGGTGGCTGCTGGCTGATGTTGGCAATTCAGGCTTCAGAGGGCAGCCACAGATTGACTGTGAAACTGAACATCCGTTTTCCTGTATTTTCTAAAAGGCACAGAGTAGTTTGAAAGTGCCAGTAATGAGTTTGTTGAAGACTTAAAATGACAGTTATTTCATTTCGATTTGCTAGATTACTGTGTAAATTGCCAGCTTGGAAGGCTCTGGGTCTTGGCAGGTAGAAAATGAACAGTTTACAACATGCCATTCACTTTTGAACCTACTTGCCTTCATAGAATCATCTCATATATATACTTTCCTTGAATATATTTTTGAAAAATTATTATTCCAGTAGACTATTCGTATTTTGAACTGATCATTTTATCTTGACTATCTTATTATAAATGTTCATTTTCCCCCACTTTTCTGTACATATTAGATACAGAACCACATTTCTCCTGTGATGAACTACAAAATTGACTTGCTTACAGGATATGCAAGTAGGATGCTATATTCCAGCTATATTTTCAGTGTTGGTGACAGTGTTATGCATATCATTCAGGTCAAGGAAAGAACATCTGAGCATGTTTTAGACACTTTAAGATATGAAGTTCTTTAGGGCAGCATTACACAGATAATAGTAATTAGTGGCCGTTGCATTCTTTTTGCTGGGAGTTGGCTAGAATCATGGCGTGGCTTCCAGTCAACTTAAGTACATGTTTTCATAGGCTGTTGTTCTGAATGGGCTTTATGATGGCCAGGTTGACAAATAATCATTGCCCGTGTCCCTCTGACTGCAATACAGTTTTTCAATAGATGGCTGTTCTTTAGCCAATTTGTCAAGATGGAGTAAACTCTGAGTTGCATTAAGCTAAGTGATTTAACTTGAGCATTGTTACATAACTCTATAATCTGCATTTTGCATCAGTGGGAGAAGGAGAATCCTCTCCATGTGGACTCCAAACTCAATATAGAACAAATGAACAATAATTATATATTCAAGTACCTCAGGAACGAAGAAAGACGAAAAATCGATCCAGTGAAATAGATTCCTCTTTACAACTGAAAAGGATGGCATAATGATTTTTCTTTTGCTAAACTGAAAAGCATAAATTCAGTGTTTTCTCTTTTAAAGTTTGGCTTAAATCTGGAAAGGTCATGTAAAAATGTTTATTTTAACACTATTTCTGCAAATGTTGAAAGTATGCAAAAGTTGATCTGGGAGAATATTAGGCCCCCAGGTACAAGAATCAATTTAACCATTATTGGCTTATTGCTAATTATGTTCATGTCACTTGATACTTTTCTCTACTTTGTAAAATATTGGAAAAAATAAAATATAAATAAATTATTAGGCAATAGCAGCTGTGATGTCAACATGATTTAAGAAAATGGAATTGGGTCTGGCAATTGAAATGACAATTTCATGGCATAAAACTACACTTTGGCAAAATAATCAATTAGGTATAAATTGAGAGCCAGTTGAATTGAAATGTTCTAACTGTTCAATAAGTATAGACAGTCCTAGAATTACAATGGTTCAATTTACGATTTTTTAAATTTACCATGGTGCAAAAGTGATGCACATTCAGTAGAAACTGTCCTTGAATTTTAAATTCAATTTTTTCCCCCTAGACTAGCACTGGCAGCCCTCTCACAAGATACTGGACAGCAGCTATAAGTGTGGGCTGCCTCCTCAGTACATCCAACCTCGAGTAACCAGATAGCCCAGCGATTCCACTCCTGAGTCTGTGCATACCTAAGAGAATTAAAAACATATGTCCCTTCCCCCAAACTGTCATAAGTGTTTATAGCATCAGTTCTTATAATAGCCAAATAGTGGAAATGAACTACATGTTCATCAACTGATGAATGGATGAACAAATGTGGTCCATCCACATTGTTGTTGTTGTTAGGTGCTGTTGAGTCGAGTCCGACTCATAGCAACCCTATGTACAGCAGATCGGAACACTTGCCAATTCTGTGCCAGGCAAACGATCTTATTTATGTTTAAGCCCATTGTTGCAGGCACTGTGTCAATCCATCTGGTGGAGGGTTTTCCTCTTTTGCGTTGACCTGCCACTCTCCCAAACATGATGTCCTTCTCTAGGGATTGATCTTTCCTGACTACATGTCCAAAATATGGAAGACGCAGTTTGGCCATTTTTGCTTCCAAGGAGCACTCTGGTTGTACTTCTTCTAGGACAGATCTGTTGGTTCTTTTGGCAGTCCATGGTATATTCGATAGACATCTCCAGCACCACAATTCAAAAGCATCAATTCTTTTTCTGTCTCTCTTGTTCAATGTCCAGCTTTCACAACCATATGATGCCACTGAAAATACCATGGCATGAGTCAGATGCACCTTCGTCTTCAATGTGACATCTTTGCTTTTCAATACTCTAAAGAGATCTTTTGCCACAGCTTTTCCTAGAGCAATGCG
>VMDO01030125.1:0-21711 GCA_007922755.1 Pedetes capensis | reverse complement strand
AAATAAAAATTGCCAATAGATATATGAAAAAATTCTCAGTATCACTCATCATGAGGGAAATGTAAATCAAAACCACAGTGAGATATCACACCTGTTAAAATAGCTATTATAAAAATACAAGAGGTAAGAAGTATTGATGAGGATGGGGAGAAATGTCAATACTGTACACTGTTGATGGAAATGTAAATTAGTACAGCCATTATGGAAAACAGTATGGAAGTTCCTTAAATAAAAAATGAAACAACCATGCGATCTAGTAATCTCACTCTTTCATATATATCCAAAGAAAGTAAAATCAGTATATCAAATAGATATCTGTGTACCTCATGATAATTGCAGCTCTATTCAAAATAATCAAGATATGAAATCAACATAAGCGTTCATCATGGAATAAATGGATAAAGAAAATGTAGTACATATATGCAATGGAATATTATTTGCCTTTAAAAAAAGAATTTTTGCCACTTGTGATAACATCAGTGAATCTGGAGGACATTTTGTTAAATGAAATCTGCCAGGCACAGAAAGACAAATACTATATGATCTCATTTATATGTGGAATCTAAAAAGTAGAACTCATAGAAGTAGAGAGTAGACTAATGGATGCCAACAACCAGGAGTTGGAGGTAGTTTTGGGTCAAAATATGCAAAAAATAAAAATATATAATAAAACCCATGTGAGGTAAAATTAGCTAAATATAGTCCTTCCACAACATATACATATTTTGAAAATTTTTTCTACACTTTAAGTAAATATAAATAAAAATATACAGAATTGAGTAAAAATTAAAACAAAACTTAGCAAAATATTCAAGATGCAGCTAAAGCAGAGCTTAAAGAGAAAATTTTAGCAATTAATGCTTCATTAGAAAAGGAGCCTCAAATCAATAATATAAGCCCAAACCTCATGAAACTAGAAAAAACATCCAGTGAATGCAAAATAAACATAAGGAAAGACTAAACAAAGATGAGATTAGTAATTGATGAAATTTAAAACAAGAAAGCTGTATTATTTTACTAGGTCTGCCATAAAAAATATGACAATGTAGTGACTTAAACAACAGAGATTTATTTTCTCACAGTTTTCAAAGCTAGAAATCCAAGATAAACATATTTGTAGGTTTTTTCTCTCTTATAAGGGTTCTCTCCTTGGCAGGCAGATGGCCACCATATCATCGCATAGTCTTTCCTCTGTGTGAATGCATCCTTAGCATCTGTGTGGCAAGTTTCCGCTTCTTACAAGAACATCAGTTAGATAATATTATGGACCATATTTAAAACCTCATTTTGGTTTAATCACCTCTTCAAAGTCCCTATTTCTAAATAGACACATGCATCAGGGCCCACTCATATGACTTTATTTATCCTTAATTACTTCAAGACTCTATCTCCAAATACATTCATATTCTGAGGTATGGTGGTAAGGAATTCATAATGAATTTTGGAGAACATAATTCATTCCATAATGAAAACAGTAGAGAAATCAATGAAATTTGCAGATGGTCTTCAAAAATACTCCCATTTCATTTTATGAGGGTATTATGCTGATATCAGGGCTGGGGTTTAGCTAAGTTGTTAGAATGCTGTTCTGTACTTTCTGAGGACCTGGGTTTGATCCCTAGCACTGCAACAATGAGAGAAGGATGTGGTAGTCCACTCTCAAAACAATCCCCAAAACAATCAGCCATTGAAAACCCTATGAGGGTCAATATGAAGTGGACTCAACTTTGACAGCACCTAGTAACAACAACATGCTGATATCAAGACCAGAGGAAAGTAGTAAAAAATAAGAAAATAAAAATATTATCTCTCATGAATATATTGTTGTTGTGTAACATTGAGTCATGTCCAACTCATAGCAACCCTCAAAGAGTTTTTGATGGCTGATTGTTTTGGGATTGGTTTTAGAGTGGGCTGCCATATACTTCTCCCATTTTTGCAGTGCTGGAGATCAAACCCAGGCCTCTGAGACCACAGACTGGTACTCTATCAAATGGGCTAAACACCAGCCCTCCATTAATATAGATAAAAATCATTAATAAAATATTAGGAAATATAATTTAGTAATATATAAAATAATTATACAAGGTGATTAAATCACTTACTTTGAATGTTTTAACATTCAAAAATCAGTGAATATAATATACCATATCAGCAGGATAAAGAAAAAAATCATATGACATGACAAAATTCAATGGTCATTTCATGATTTAAAAAAAAACTCAGCACACTAGAAACAGATAGGAACTTCCTCACCTAGATAACATCTATAAAATATCTATAGTTATATTGGGAACAAGGAAGATATCTGCCATTTTTATTCCATACCATAGTACAAGTTTCAACCATTGCAATAAAGCAAGAAAGAGTAGTGAAAATCTTCGTCATTTTTGTCTTAAGATTTAGATTTCTGAAAATTAACATTACATTGAACTGCACCCTAGCAGTTTGCTTTATTATGTGAACTGTTTCTACTATTCTGGTAATGTTTTGATCTCTCTTTCAAAACCTTGTGAGAATGGGAGGGAACTATGGAAAAGAAGTGGGAGAAGAAGACGATTTCACATTCTTGGGTCCCTGATAATATTGTGCTTGATATCTTCTGTTTTGTCCTCCAGATTCACTGTGCCACTTCCTTAATTTTTTCTTTGCCCCAGTAAGCTGACAAGGATAGATAGCAATCAATGATCTTTTGCATCTTCTTGTTCCCTATAGAATTCTAACCAATAAGGAGAATTATAATCTCTGCCCTTCTTCCAAGAACACAGAAGAGTGTAAATCCATCTGAGATTGAGCTTTGTAAACAGTAGAGCACTAGAGAGGATAGACCTAGGTGAAGAAATGAAGGTGGAGTCCTGGCTGATTCCAACACAAGGCCAGTTCAGTGAGATAGTGTAAGGGAGACATGGAAAAGGAACCTGATTTAAGATGAAGTTGAGATGATGTGGTGATGAAGTAAAGCACACCAAGGACAAGGGCAGGATTTCTGGCCTGTCTAGGTCAGGTAGGATATTTTTCTCAGAAGTGTGACCTCTTAAATAGCTTCTCTGTTCCTGAAATAAGACAGATTCAATGTACAACCATTTCTTAAAGCTGGGTGAAATCGACTGGATTAATCCATTAGTACAGAGTACCTCACTAGCAAGCAGGAAACATCCACTCCTTCCTGAACCCCAGGAAAAGTAGAATGTGTAAATCTTTATTTGGGCTTGAGTTTGGTATAGGCAGAGAAAACTGTCAGAAGTTTCCTGTGAATTCTCTAAGTAAGAGAATGTTAGTGCCAAAGAGTCACTGAAACCATTCTCTGTGTTTTCCTGCTTTTTATAAGACTATATCTCCATTCTTTGTTAAATATGGTTTTGTAATCTCCAGGTAGGAAAATTTTACATTTTTGCACAATTCCTTCCATCCACTGTCATTTTTAGCAAATTCAAATATTTTCTTTTCATATAGGTCCACATGGAGACGCAAAGAAAAATATTTATTGTTCTTTAGTTTGTTTTCTTACTCAAATTTACATTTATGTACTTCATACATGCTGATATTGAAAGTGTCTGCCAAAGACCACTCCACACTAAAGAACTTGTGCAAGAGATTTTAATGAGAAGAACAGAGTGGCTGCCTCAAGAAGTAGGAATAATAGCAAGGTTCAGCAAGATGGCTCCTTATATGGGGGTGGAGTGGAATTTTGCAGTTGAGGCAGACATTAGGGTAGTGGTTCCAGGTGATACCACAAATGGCACTACCCCTAATCATGCCATTTTTAACTCAGATTATGTCCAAAGGGTGTGAGTCTGGGGACAGATGGGATAAAAGATTAAGTAAGGTGGGGCAATACCAAGAAGCCAAGTTAAGTATTTGAAATGACTTTCCTCAAGACAGAAACTTATGAAATGGCAGCTGAAAACCAAGATGGCTGCACAGATGTTAACACAAAAACCCAATAGATGTATGTAGCAATATTCTGTTTATTTTCTACTATAAAATATTCCATTGTATTGAGATACTGTAATTTATTAATCTATCCTCCCATTCATGAACATTTGGGTTGTTTCTGTTTTGTTTTATTTATGGGAACAGATATAAGAACATTATGTGCATGTCTGCTTATGCATGTGGGCAAGAGTTTCTCTAGGATGTGTTCTTAAGAAAGTGCTGAGTCATAGAGGTTATAAGGTATTGTTTAACTTTACTGGATTTTGACAGATTTCTTCTAATATGGTTGACTCATCCTCCCTTTATACAGAACATTTTTTATCATCATGCTTCTTTTTAAAAATTTTATTACTCATTGTAGCTGTGTGATAAGTAGGGCAATTAGCATTATAATTTCTCAAAGGGGACAACAGCTAGACTAAGACATAAAAGCTAAAAAATTCAATAAATTATGAGTTTCAAGTTTAATCCTAGACCTTAATCAGAGTCTACTGTATTTTCAGCATATTTGGTAGATCATGGATATCATTATGGGAAGAGTTTAGGTATCATATAAGTATACCAGGAAAACTGAGACTTTTTCCTTCTGCCAATAGTTGACTTTCTCCTTTTACAGAAAATATAGGAATACTCTGGTTACCAACATTCATTCATTCTTGCTTTCTTTTAGTTTATATTTATTGAACAGGGCCAGACTCAGTTCTAGGCATTAAGTTTGCATTCTCATGGAGCTTATGTTCTGGTATTGAAGATGGATAATCAAAATATAACAAACAGGATAATTTTAGGTAACAGTAAATGTTATGTTTTGGAAAAAGAGTAATGATACAAAGAATAGCTAGGTGGATGGATATTGAATCAGGGAGAAATATTAGATAATCTGATCAGAGAAATCTGGTTTTAAAAGATGGGTTCCAGGTCCTACAACTGGGTGACCTTGGCTCATTTGCTTGACCCTAACAAGTACAAGTTACCTCATTGTTTTTTCTTATTTTTTGAAACAGGATCTTGCTATGCATTCCAGGCTGGCTCAAACTCATGATTCTCCTGCCTCCACTTCCCAAGTGCTGGGATAATAGGTTTGTGCCACCATGGTTGGCACCTCAGTCTGAAAATGGTATACTTCCCATTACAAAAGGCTAAGGTAAGGATTAAATGCAGTTAACCACGTGAAATAACTGTTAACTTCTATATGTCTTTGTTGTGAATCCCTCATCCCCTAAGGAATTATTCAGCAGGATTTTCTCAGGTCTGTTTTTTATCTAAACAAAGGGACAAGGGCACTTATGGGTACTTCCTGAGGCCCTTTAACAGGCAGTGGGTGTTGCTGGTGCTTAGCATTTATGTTCCTTCAGTGTCCTCAGTGACACTGGTTGGGAGGGGGAAGTGACATCATGTGGTTTATGCTTGGGGATTGGGAGGAAGGAACACTTAGAAAAACTGACCTTGTTCTGCAGTTGTATTGGGACAAGGAAGCCCAGTGTGTAGAAGGGGACATAGGTGGCAGTTCTCCAAAGGAAAAGTAACTGAATGAGCCCTAAAGACTTTAAAGATGCATCTTGGAAGAGATTTTGATATTAATGGAAATAGAGAGCTGAAATTATACTCATCTATCTCCATGCTGGGGCTGGGATTTAGCTCAGTTGGTAGAGCACTGTGCTGCAGTCTCTGAGATCCTGAGTTCAATTCCCAGCACTGCAAAAATGGGAGAAGGGCCTGGCAATCCACTCCCAAGGCAATCCCCAAAGAGTCAGCCATTGAAAACCCTATGAGGGTCACTATGAGTCGGATACCGACTTGACGGCACCTAACAACAACAACAATATCTCCATGTAAAGCCCTGATCTCCAGGGAAGATAGTAGAGTAAAATGGTTCAAAAACTCATTTTCAAAGCCTATCATTTATTACTCTTTATGTTCTGGTTTCCTCATCTGTGAAATAGTTGTTGTTAGGATTACACAAAAAAAAATCGTATATGAATAATTTTTATCAGTGCCTGGCAACTAGTGAACAAGACCAGCTGTCAGTTGATGAAGGAATCATTTACAGAGACCCTGGGGAGAAAGCTAATAATGCCTATATTGAAATCTCAGAAAGGTAGGGGGATATTTGTTGCTTTTATCGCCATGGTGACCAGGCATATCTTGGGAATTCAGCTGGCGCTCCAAGTTACCATGGTAACTTGGCCAGGCCCAGCTGGCCTAGCTGGCATGGAGTAGAGAATGAGGATGGGGAGGGAGAAATATGAACAGAATCCCATGAGCTGTGCTCTATTCAGCCCCCAGAAAATAATGCTGCCCTTTAAAAAGGTCATGATATTGTATGCTAATCACATCAGTGTGGACAGAGATAAATCTCTTTCTTGCTTTCCCATAGTAGCTGAAAATGTGAGCAGCCAAGAATGCTAGTTCCTTGCTATTTTTCCATTTTATTGGAATCCTTTACCTAACCTTTCTGAGTGGAAACCTTCTCTCTGGGAACATTCTACAATACAAAGCAACACACATAGGTGGGGATAAAGGTGGGCTAAAGGTATTCCTATGTATTTCATCTTTTGAACTCCAGCACATTCTTAAAAGCAATGGGGCATGTATTATTATCCCATTTTACAACTGAGAGATTGGGGGTCCTGTGTGGTTATGTATCTTTCCCAGAGTCAACCCTGGTGTGTGTGATAGAAGCATCTATGCTCTTTTTCATACATTAGACTTCTCTCCTCTAGACTGAGACAGAAATCATTTAGTGAGGAGAAAGGCTAAAGAAGAACAGATTAATGTCTCTAAACTCATGTAAGGGATGAACAGAGGGATCAAGGTCTTGAAATGATGAGGAGAAACAAATAGCATGAAGGAGATGAATTTAAGATTCAAATTTATTATATTTTCTTTCTCCACTGCATATTATACCACAATATTTTAAAAGATGGGTCCCAGGTCCTACAACTGGGTGACCTTGGCTCATTTGCTTGACCCTAACAAGTACAAGTTACCTCAATGTTTTTTCTTATTTTTTGGAACAGGATCTTGCTATGCATTCCAGGCTGGCTCAAACTCATGATTCTCCTGCCTCCACTTCCCAAGTGCTGGGATAATAGGTTTGTGCCACCATGGTTGGCACCTCAGTCTGAAAACGGTATACTTCCCATTACAAAAGGTTAAGGTAAGGATTAAATGCAGTTAATCATGTGAAATAACTGTATGTAGAATTCCTTAAAAATCCTACATACATTTTAGTGATAGACTGAAGTCTTAGGAGTAGCAATTCCAAACTTCCAAAGGTTTTACAGAGAGCTGCCAAAGAGGAATTGAATCACAGCTAGGTTGAATCAAGTCTTGCTGACTTCTCAGTATCTTGCAAGGGATAATATCTTTATGGTTTCTCTAAATACTTTTTTCAAGTCTTCAGAGGCAGCTATACATGCTCTCAAAATAGATGGGAGAAAGGGAAATTGAATCTACCCTATATTCTCAATTCTAATCTGAACCTTTTCAACAAATTTAGAGGGCTGCAAAATCAGATGTGGATTAGAGTAACATGAAGACTGGATTCACATGAGAGTGTCAGAGTCAGAGTTCTGTCTTGAAAATCTAATCCACATGAAATTGAAATCTGCATCTGATTTTGTAGCCTTCTAAAAACTGTTGCAAAGGTGTGTACAGATGGAAATTGAGGGAATATATAATGATGGTGGAGATATATGATGTGTGGTGGGGTAGGAGTTGAGTGAGAAGGGTAAATTCTGTTTTATATATTGAGCACCTACTATATAACAATGTTCATAGAAAAGTGCAAAAGCAGTTATGTGGGAATTAAAAGTCATGGATTTAAGATTAGCTACATGACCTTGAACATATTCCTTTGTCTTTTTGGGCCTGTTTTCCTATACAGAACATTCTTTCAACAAATATTTATTGAGAATCTATCATGTGCCGGGAATAAAACCAAGAGTAAATATGAGACTTCTGGGGTAATACAGTGGCTTAAAGTTGTCTCTGCATGGTACAGTGAAGGAAAATAGTAATCACAACAAAGGATAGACTCTATTCCAAAGAAAGAAAGATTAGAAGAACATGGAAATCACAAAGGAGGTGATAGGACAACTTCAAAGCACAGAGAAACAGAAGGGCTATACAGTGAGAAGGAGTAAGTGAGAAAACTGGTAGTCCTATGTGCAGGGCAAGCCCACAGTTCTAGGAACACTCAGATCCATTTGGGGGATTAGTGAGACAATGCCTTAAAGGTAAGCATTGGAGAGGAGATCCATTTTGTCACACTTCACATCTCAGATGGCTGTGACTATGCATTCTCTTGAGAGGTAATCTACTGCCTAAGACTAAGCTACTCTGGGTCCTAAAGACAAAGAACTGTCACAAGTTTAGGGACCTGGTAATAATCTGCCAGAACTATGGAGGGGGAAAAGGAAGTTGTGCAGAAGGGGAAAGACAGATGCAGACACACTGAGAAGTTCAGGAAGCAAAAGGCTTGGACATGGTGTATGGTAATCTCATCTTCTTTGGGTATGAGCTAACCCATCTCCTGAGAACTATGGAGGCTGACAATCCCAAGCTTGAGGTCAGCAAGCAGCTCTGGCTCTGTAGCCACTCTCTGTTTACTTCCTGTATAACTAAGGACTCTGAAGCTCAGGGACAGGAGTGTACTTGATTCCTGAATCCTCTTTCTACCCTCAGAGTGGTCAGTGTTGGGAAAGATATGAAAACACTGCGACAGGGACATGGGTCAAGATGGCAAATTTATAACACCTCTCACAAAGACCTAGTGAAACAGGAGAGCTATAATAAACAAACTTTACACTAAACAGAGTGAAAAAACAAAGAAAAGAGAATAGAGATAAGAGAGAAAAACCATTGTGAGTTAGGTAGAAAGTCTCAGTTTCAGATGGAAAGAAGAAAAATACTAGCATAGGATGATATGGTGGAAATGCTATTGGAGGTGCAACACAGAATGCTCCAGCAGAATAGGAGCACTGATACCATTATGGGTAGTTTGTAGCTCCTTGCACTGTACAGCACACAGGCAGCAAAGGGAGGTTAACCTCTCAATTGGGGCTTTGGTAGCATGCTGCCACAGTGCTGGGGAGAGGGAATAGGGATGCCACATATATGTCATCTGAGAAACAAAAAGACTCCATCTTTTACCCCACATCACCAACAGCCCTGGGCACTTAAGGAATGCAACCATCAGGTACATCTGGGAACAGACTGTGACCCAGTTAAATAAACTAACATTGAGGCAAGCTTCCAGCTGTCCTGAGGCAGCCACAAGGGCACACTATCATCACAACTGAAGCATTGGCAGTGTTGCCAGGGGAAGTGTAGTGTCTATGTATGGGGCATGCTTATATTAAAGCATTGTTCATGTGCAAGTCAACTTCAGTAGGTAATTTTCTGGTTGTCTGGTAAACACTCCAGCAATGTGGAATTCCCAGGTAGCCCACCTTCCACTTCAGCACTGTGCAGCAGGCCTGGAATGTTTGAGCCTCCGGAATTTACTGTGTCTGTGCTGGGAAGACAGACTCAAACACACATCAGTGTGGAGGAATGGGTGGAGAGCATTGCAAGCTTAGGGAGGTGAAGTGCCTAGGATGACCTTGAAACAGTGCTAACCTGAAAATGAACAGATAAATACCTAGGTGGGCTCTTAGACCACATGGAGGAGTGGAGTCCAGCCAGATATCCCCCAGAGGCATGGTTTTCCAGGTTGCATACCCACAGCATGGTTTTAGATCACTGTGGTAGACAACACAGACCTACCTGGCTGTTGTTGTTGTCATTAGGTGCCCTCAAGTCAGGTCTGACTCATAGAAACCTTATGTACATGAGAATGAAAGAGACCCTACATCTGACAGCGCCTCTCTGATATTCATAAGGTATTCAATGATTGTTTTGGGATTTTTTTTGGAGGTAGGCTGCCAGCTTCTTCTCCTATTTTGTAGAGCTGGGAATTGAATCTAGGTCCTCAGAGAGCACAGAGCAGAACTCTACCAAATGAGCTAAATCCAAGAGAGAATTATTATACATAGTGTGGTGGTGTACAGTGACCAGTGGAGTGGCTTCCAGTGGCACAGTTCTGGGGGTTCTAGTGGGTATCATGGAAGTCCATGGGTCAGTGGATGCACAGGAGGACTGTCCTATGAATGTATGGAGGGATTTGTATTGGGAGCCATAGGCCCGACATGAGTTAGAAGGCAATGCCTGCATAAATGGCTACGTGACAAACGTGACTATAGCAGGAAGCTCTGCTACCTGTGGAATGAGGAAACAGCACATCAGAGGCTCTGTTGAACTTTGTTCCTTGATTGTCCTTGAGTTACTATATTAACATGAGTATAGATCTGAACTTTGTTCCTTGATTGTCTCTTTAGGATTAATCTGTTGCTGGGGGCTAACTAAGCTGATTGTAAACCTTATGACTGTTACAAAGTCCATTGTACTGCAGTTACCTTTGTGAGCTATTTTTAGTATCTCCTTGAGTTACTATATAAGCATGAGTATAGGAGTAAAGTTTTGCTCAAGACCATCAGTCTTGGCCTCTTCGTCTCCTTCATCCTCGGCTCTCCCCTTCACCCGTCTGGACCATGGCAGATTTGGAGGGCACACACCCATTCTGAGAACTGATCTGGAACTGTGGTTGTGAACAAGGACTGGACCAGCTGATTGACAACATCCAGAGGGCAAGAAGGACTCACAAGGAACTAGGTGGTTGACATATAGACTGAAACAATCAGCATGAGTTGATCTGTTTTTGGATTAGTTTTTTTTCTCATTCTTTTTATATTTATATGTTTCTTCTTTTCAAAATCTTTGTTGTTTTATTGCTGTGCTGCATTGGTTTTTCCTTTTTATACTTTTTTGCTTTCCTCTACATCACTTCATCTCTTCTTTTACTTCTTTAGACATTAATACCTTTCTTTATCCCTCTCACTAGTCATATTTTTAATGATTATTCATTCAAGGTTACCCCAGTCAATCAATCCTTACCAAACTTACTTGTCAAAACCAAAAAAGAACATCTCCTATCATTGTAGTTCCTATGCCCACTGGAATATTTGTATAAACATACTGCAATTTGATGGCACCTAACAACAATACCTTGTTAGGAGCAAGTAGATTTGTAATTTTATTGACTCTTTTATTGACTGTCACACATATTCCAACAGTCTAATTTTATTGACTCTTTTATTGACTCTCACATATATTCCAACAGTCTCTCCTCTGCTTCCTCTTCTTCCTTATCTCTATCTAATCCTGTTCTTGCCCAAGTAGATTTGTAATTTTATTGACTCTTTTATTGACTCTCACATATATTCCAACATATTGAGCAAGTAGATTTGTAATTTTATTGACTCTTTTATTGACTCTCACACATATTCTAACAGTCTAACTTTATTGGCTCTTTTATTGACTCTCACACATATTCCAACAGTCTCTCCTCTGCTTCCTCTTCTTCCTTATCTCTATCTAATCCTGTTCTTGCCCATATTCCTCACCCACAAGCCTATCAGAACTTCATCTTTTTGTCATCAGTATGTATACTAGACATAATATTTACCCCCAAAACCCATTCATCACTATCCCTAACAACCACAATTATACTCTTAAAGAAAACCAAGCCTCAAAGAAGATTAGCCATAATTTTAAAGGAGAGATTGAATGATGCTATTACTTCAGCAGCAGAATGCTTTATACACTCTGAGTGATACTAGAGACCAAGACCTCAAGATAAGGTATTAAATCAAAGGTAACTTCAAATATGAGGTAGTAATAACCAGACTAAGGAACACGCAAAAGTCTACACCAAACTGCATGAAATGAGAAAAGGCAAGATGAAGAAACTACACCTAATGACCACAATCCTCCAGTAGGTGAAATTAAAGAAATCAAAATGCTAGAAATGCCAGAAGGAGAATTTAGGTATTTTACTATAAGTATGTTAAAAGACATCAAAGATACCACAAACAAACCGAATAAGGTAATTGAAACACAGGACAAAAATGTGCTTAATTAGAAGAAAAATTTAGTAAAGAAATTGAGATCCTGAAAAAAAATGAAAAAGAAATTCTGAAACTACAATACAAAGTCTTTCAAATAAAAATGACTGTATAATTTAATATTTGCAGATTGGATGAAGGAGACAGCAGAATATGAGACAAGCATAAACTGAAGAGCTTACTTATCCAGATAGCAAAAATGAAAAAAGATGAAGCAATAAGTCCAATATTTTCAAGAAGTCTTTGATAGTATAAAGAGATAAAACCTATGAATACATAGGGTACAAGAAGAAACTGAAACTAAAACTTGAGGCATAGAAAATCTATTGAATGAAATAATAATGGACAACATCCCAAACCTAAGGGAAGACAAACACACCCAAAACAACAGAGGTATCCAGAACTCCAAATAGACTAGACCAGAACAGATCCTTTCCATGTCACATCATAGTTGAAATGCCTTACCTACAAAACAAAGAAATAATGTCAAAGGCTGCAAGAGAAAAACCTCAGCTCACTTGCAAAGGCAAACCCAACAGAATAACAGCTTACTTCTCAATATCAACCATTAAAGACAAAGAAAGCATGGTTAGACATTTTCCAACCCCTTAAAAAATAATTGCCAACTGAGAATATAATATCCTGCAAAGGTATCCTTTAAAATAGATGTTGAGATTAAATCTTTTCATTACATAAACAAATTTAAGCAGTTTGTGACCAAAAAACCAGAATTGAAGAGGATACTTAAAGAAATACTACATATAGGAGAAGAAAAACAAGTGAAAATGCAAGATCCGAGGAATAAACAAAACATAAGAGAGGAATGCATGAATAAAACAAGCTAATTTAGAAGCAAGGATTTTTAATGTAATGAGTAGCAGCATGAAAAGTGGACAAAGCCAAGTACAAACAACATTCAAATCCATCAGAGAAACAACCAACAAAACAACACAGAATACTAAACTCCTCTCAATAATCACCCTTCATATAAGTGTTCTTAACTCATTGTTTAAAAGACACTGGTTTAAAAGACACATGGTTTAAAAGACAACTGGACTGAAAAACAAAACCATTCAATCTTTCAGATTCCAGAGATACATCTCCTCCACAAGGTCAGAAATAGACCGAAAATGAAGGGCTAGAAAAACAATATACCAAGCATGTGGAAATAAACGAGCAAGGGTAGCTATACTAATTTCTGACAAACTTGATTTCAACCTCAAACAAATCAGAAGAGACAAAGAAGGTCCCTACATATTAATAAAGGGAGAAACCAACTAAGAGGATATAATATTAGTCAATATCTATGCACCAAACATAGGAGCACTTAATTTCACAAAACAAACTATACTGGCAATAAAGTAGCACATAAGTCCAGCCACTATAATTATGAGAGAACTCAGTACTCAACTTTCTTCAATAGAGAGGTCATCAAAGCAAAAAATCAATACAAAATTGATGGACATAAATAATACCATAGGTCAAATGTCTACAGAACATTCCATCCAACTGAGGCAGAATATACATTCTTCTCAGCACTGCACAGAACTTTTTCCAAAATAGACCAAGTTTTAGTCCACAAAAATAATCTTGACATATACAAAAAATGGGAATCATCCTCTGTACCTAATCAGATCACAATGGAATAAAACTAGAAGTCAAAAGCAAGAAAAACTTTTAAAAATTACAAATAATTAGAGACTAAATAACACGATTCTGAGTGATCAAAGGGTTATTAAAGAAATCAGAAAGGAAATTAAAATGTCCTTCTATCAAATGATAATGAAAACACAACCTACCAAAATCTATGTGATACCACAAAGACAGTTCTACAAGGGAAGTTCTTAGCCATGACTGCCTACATTAAAATGACAGTGAAGGCCCATTTAAATAACTTTAGGATATACCTCAAAGCACTAGAAAGACACAGGCTTGCCAACCTCAAAACTAGTACAGAAAAAGAAATAATAAGATCAAGACAAAGATTAACAAAACAGAGATTAAAAAGAAAATACAAAAAAATTAATGAAACTAAGAGTTGGCTCTTTGAAATGATAAACAAAATTGACACTCCTTTAGCCCAAATCATGAAAAAAGAGAGAGAAGTCCCAATATAATAAAATTAGAGATGTAACGGTATACATAACTTCTTATATCAATGAAATACAGAGGAACATCAGTAACAACTTTGAAAAGTTGTACCCATCAAAAAAGCAAATACAGAAGAAATGCATAAATTCCTAAACACTTATGATGTACCAAAACCAAATCCTGAAGATATAAACAAATTAAACAGACCTATATCAAACAAGCCTGCAGCCATAGCACTGTGGCATCTTATTCCATCCGATTTTGGAAGCTAAGCAGGGTCAGGCCTGGTTAGTAGTTGGATGGGAGACCTCCTGGGAACACCAGGTGCTGTAGGATTGGGAGAAGGACCTGGCAACCCCTCCAAAAAAATCAATCTGCCATTGAAAACCCTATGAACAGCAGAGAAGCACTGGCGATAGTGTTTCCCCTGTTGTACAGAGGGTCAATATGAGTCGGATACTGACTCGATAGCACCTAACAACAACAACAACAACAACAACAACAACAAAATATCAAGAAATGAAATTGATGCAGTAATAAAAAACCTCCAGCAAACAAAATCCAAGATCCTGATGAGTTCACAGCTGAATTCTATCAATTTTTAAATAGGAATTAATACCTATCCCCCTCAAACTATTTCATAAAATAGAAATTAAATGTATAATTCCAAGTTCATTCTACAAAGCCAGTATCACACTACAAAAATAGAACTATAGACCAATTTCTGGGATGAATATTGATGCAAAAATCCTCAATATAATTCTTGCAATTTGAATGCAGCAACACATAAAAAAGTTCATGTACCATGACCAGATGAATTTCATTCCACAGATGCAAGGCTGGTTCAACATATACAAATCAATTAATGTAATTCAACATATCAGACAGAAATCACATGATCATCTCTATTGATGCTGAAAAAGCCTTGGACAATGTTCAATATCCCTTCATGGTAAAAGTCCTAAAGAAACTCGGTATAGAAGGAATATATCTCAGCATCATAAAGGTCATGTAGGATAAGACTATAGCCAACAATATATTAAATGGGGAAAATTGAAAACATTACCTCTAAGATTAGGAACAATACAAGGATGTCCATTCTGTCCTATTCAGCATTGTAATTGAAGTCCTAGCCACAGCAGTCAGGTCAGAGAAAGAAATTAAGAGAATACAGATAGGGAAAGAAGAGGCCATATTATCCCTATTTTCATAAGACATGGTCCAATACTTGAAAGACCCTAAAAATTCTACTGTAAAACTCTTAGAGATAACTATATCTTTCATCAAAGTAGCAGTACACAAAATTGGCATTCAAATATCAATAGTATTCCTTTACAACAGTAGTGAACAGGAGGAGAAAGAAGTCAAAGTAATCTCATTCACAATAGCTCAACAAAAATTAAATATTTAGGAATCAATCTTACCAAAGGTCTTACAGACTTCAACAATTCAAATTTCAAAACACTAAAGAAAGATATAGCAGAAGATATGAGAAGATAGAAGGAACTCCCTTGCTCATGCATGGGAAAAATTAATATTGTGAAAATGGTTATATGACCAAAAGTAATCTACAAATTCAATGAAATCTCCATCAAAATTCCAATGACATACTTCACTGAAATAGGAAAAGCAATCCTAAAATATGTATGAAGGCACAAAAGGCCACATATAGCCAAAACGACATTAAGCAGCAAAGACAGTGCAGAAGACATTATGATACTTGACTTCAAACTGTATTACAGGGCCATAATGACAAAAACAGCTTGGTACTGGCACAAAAGAGGGATGAAGATCAATGAAACAGAATGGAAGACCCAGATATACACCCACACAACTTCAGTCATCTCATCTTTGACAAAGGGACCAAAGGCATACGTTGGTGCTTGGACAACTTCATATCCATATGTAGAAGAAGGAAAGTTAACCTGTACTTCTTTTCTCAATCTGTATGAGAATCAGCTAAAAATGGAACAGAGTCCTTAACAGAAAACAGGAAACCTTAAAAGTAGCAGAAGAAATGATAGGGAGCACACTATAACACAGAGGCACAAGCAAGTATTTCCTTACAAAGAATCCAATTGCCCAAGAAACTTTGCCATGAATTGACAAATGGGACTATATAAAACTAGATAGCTTCTGTACAGCAAAGGAAACAATAGAGTAAAGGGAGAGCCCACAGAATGGGAGAAAATCTTTGCATCTTACACATCTGATACAACATTCATATCTAGAATATGCAAAGAAGTTAAGAAATTAAACACCAAATTAATAAATAATCAATAAATAAGTGGACAATGGAACTGAACAGAGAGTTCTCAAAAGAAGAAATACAAATATCCAATAAACACAAGATAAAAATTCTCAATATTCCTAGCCATTGTTGTTGTTGTTAGGTGCCATAGAGTTGGTGTCCAACTTATAGCGACCCTATGTACAACAGAAAAAACAGTATTGTTAGTGCTTCCCTGCTATTCATAGGCTTTTCAATGGCTGATCATTTTTTTAGGAGTGGGTTGTTGGGTCCTTCTCCCAACCTTATAGCACCTGGTGTTCCAAGGAGGTCTCCCATCCAAGTACTAACCAGGTCCAACCCTGCTCAGCTTCTGAGATCTGATAGAATTTGATGCTGCAGTTATAAATTCAAATCAAAACCACAATGAGGATGCAGCAAGAAATGAACCTTTTGACTATAAATTAGTTGAGCCACTTTGGAAATAAGTATGGATGTACCTTGCTATTGTTGCTTTTAGGTGCTATCAAGTTGGGTCTGACTCACAGCCATCATATGTAGAATTGAACACTATTCAACACTTCCATATTTGCCTGCTAGGGTTTTTGATGGCTGCTTGTTTCAGGATTGTTTTGGGAGTGGACTACCAGGTCTTCCTCCCATTTTTGCACTTCTAGGGATTGAACCTAAGGCTTTAGAGCATGCATAGCAAGCACTGTACCAACTTAGCTAAACCTCAGCCCTAGAGGTACCTAAGAACACTAAAAATAGAAATACCATACAATCCAGTTATATAACTTCTAGGAATATATCCAAAGGAAGATAAGTCATCATACCATTGGGATACCTACACTTCCATATTTAATGCTGCACCCTTCACAAATGTGATGGTATAGAATCATCTCAGATGTCTATCAACAGAGGGTTGTATTTTAAAAATTGTTGCATATATACATAATTAAATATTATTCAGCAGTAAAGAAGAATGAAATTATGTCATTTGCAGCAAAATGGATGGAACTGAAGAATATCATTTTAAGCAAAATAACCCAGGCTCAGAAAAAAAGAGAAATCTCATATCTTTTCACTCATAAGTGGGAGATAAATCTACCTTAAATGGAAAAAGTTATACATATATACATATATGCACACATAGATAAATGTACAACTCTACTTTTATAAATGGAAAATACAAGTGGACCTGATGTGAGCGGGGAGGGGACCAGTGGGAGGGAGTGGATGATAGGAAAAAGGGAAGGGGAGGAACAATATACAGAGTAAAGGGGGAGAGATAAAAACAGCATACAGGATGCAACTCTATGTATATACAAAAGTAAAATGGGGAAAAAGAAAAAGGAGGAAAAAGGAAAGAAAAAATCAATCAGTGTATAATCCATGGTTACATACAACTGTCATTACATGTTACTTCATATTCCTATTTTTTATTCTGCTCTGTAAAATGTTTAGGAGATGGAAGTGTAAGTAAAAATGATTTAATAATTGCATAATGGATATATCAAATGAATTATTACTCTGTACCCCACTAACATGTATAAATAAAATATTAATAAAAAATAAAACACTGAGATACGTCCTCTAGTACAGATCTCAGTGCCCTGTTTGCTTTACCAACTCCCCAACACACTATGTACACACTCCTTGGCTTAGACATTACCCATCAGAGGGGGTTCAAACTGGAGAACCTCTGGTACATGGAGGAACCTGCCCAGCCCACAGGATGCAAAAGTTAGTGTGACCAGCATAGGCTACATGTGCACAAAGAAGAGAGGTTTCTGTAGTGAAGGCAACACTGTCAAGCAACTGCATTTGTTTGGTCCAGGCCTGAAATTAATGGTAGAAATATACAAAAATATGAGACCCCAATTTCAACTGACCTCTCCTCCCCTGTCTGATTCTAATATTAGAGGACACAGAAAAAAGCTGCTCTGATATAGTCATTTTTTATTTCTTTTTTCTTTTAGTTTTCCTTTTCTGTTTTCTTTTTAAATGTGTTTTTTTTTTCATTTTTTTTTGGTACTTGTGTTTCTTTTTCTATGTACTATACTTTCAGTAAAATTTTTACTTTTTAAAAATCATCTTAGGTTTTTTATTTTTCATTCTTCTGTTTATCTCATTTTTTAATACTTTTTCCTTATTGTGCAATCACACTATTATATGGGAGAAGGATGTGGCAATCCACTCCTGAAGCAACCCTGAAAACAATCAGCCATTGAAAATCCTATGAGGGTTGGTATGAGTCCAACACAACTTGAGGACACCTAACAACAACCATGTCACCACATGTTAATCTCTTGCTCTTTTCTCTCCCGCCTTCTAACATTCTTCTCTTTTCTTTTTTTATTTAAACTTTCATCTTTCTTTTCCCTCTTTCCTTGCCCCTTCTTTTATTTTGTACATTATTATTTTTCCTTTTACCCTAAATAGTTTTTAACTTTATAGCTGGCTCTACATTATTGTTGCTCTTTAATATTCTATGGCCATTGGTGGAGTAGTATTTGGTTTTACTTTATTTTAAGTGTATTTCTATATCTGAGTTGGTCTGGTATTATAGCTATTATGTTTTTCTTGTTGTTGTTAGGTGCCATCGCATCAGTATCCGACTCATAGTGGCCCTTATAGGGTTTCCAATGGTTGACTTTTTTCGGGATTGTCTTGGGAGTGGATTGCCAGGCCCTTCTCTCATTTTTGCTATGCTGGGAATTGAACTAGGGACCTCAGAGACTGCAGCGCAGCACTCTATCTACTGAGCTAAATCCCAGCCCTTATAGCTAATATAGTGGTTTTTTTTTTTCCTCCTGAGTGGTACTGATGGTTGAGCCTTTAAGAGGAAGCTGTTCACTAAGATGTTCCCCAAATAAAACTGGAAAAGATATCCCTATCAACTGATGTACAAATCACAAAACAGAAACCTATGAAACATGAACAAGTAAGGCAACATACCTCCTCCAAAAGGCCATAATTCTTCAATTACTGAATCCAAAGATAATGAAATGAATGAAATACCAAAAAAGAATTCAAAAATCTACTTGTAAAAAGTGATCAATGGCTTCAAAGAGGATACAAATAAGCAGATCAACGAAGCAAGCAAATCAATTCAGGACCTGGATAAGACAATATGGATAAACAATGTGGAAGAGAAAGTCAGAAATATGACTGAGAACTTCAGTGAGGAAATGAGATTTTGAAAATGTTAGAAAAATTAGAAATGGAAAACTTAATAAATCATATAAGAACATAGTGGAAAACATCACCAATATACTAAATTAAGAAGAGTAAATGTCAGGGATGGAAGGTAAAGTTCAAGTAGATACTATATTCAGGTATCAATAAAGAAAAGAAAACAAAGGTGAATATCCACAACTTCTAAGAACTCTGGGACATGATCAAAAGATATAAGAAGGAAGCTGAGATAGAAACTAAGGACATAGAAAACCTATTCAATGAAATTATAGTAGACAATTTCCAAAATCTTGGGAAAGAAATGGATCTCCAACCATCAGAAGCATTTAGAACCCCAAATAGGCATGGCAGTAA
Source organism: Pedetes capensis (assembly GCA_007922755.1). Lineage (NCBI taxonomy): Eukaryota > Metazoa > Chordata > Mammalia > Rodentia > Pedetidae > Pedetes > Pedetes capensis. The sequence goes on along the minus strand of VMDO01030125.1, from coordinate 1,890 downwards.
AAGAACTGCATGACATATTATAGTCGAAATACCAAGATTATAGAATAAAGAAACACTATTATAAGCTGCAAGAAAAAAATACCACCTCATTTACAAAAGCAAACCCAACAGATAACATCAAAGCTCTCACCAAAACCCCCCAAATCCAGGAAAGCATGGAATATAATATATTTCAATTCCAGCAAGTAAATAACTACCAACCAAGATTATTATATATAGCAATGTTAGGAATGAGACAAGATTTCCATTCACTCCACTCTTATGCAATATAATGTTTGAATACTTAGCTAAAGCAATAATGCAAGAGGAGAAACTAAAAGGGATCTAAATAGGAAAGGACATGATACTATGCTTGAAAGATCCCAAAGACTCCATCAGAGGATTTTTAAGGATGATAAACACTTTTAGCAAAGTAGCAGGATAAAAAAGTCAACATATAATAATCAATAGCCTTCATTATGCCAATAACAAAGCAGCTTATAAAAATCAGGGAAACAATTCTATTTACAATAGCTTCAAAAGGAATAAAATACCTGGGAATAAACCTGAACAAGGAAGTCAAAGACTTCTACAATGTAAACTATAAAACACTAAAAAAAGAAATTTAAAAAGAGACTAGTTGATGGAAACATTTTCTAATGCTCTGTGTTGGCAGAATTAATATTGTAAAAATGGCTATATTGCCAAAAGTGATCTGCAGATTTAATGCAATACTCATCAAAATTCCAATGACATTTTTCACAGAACTAGAAAAAATAATAAAATTCACACAGAAGTACAAAAGACCCCAACGAGATACAGAAATCGTGACCAGAATGAGTAATGCTGGAGATATCACCATACATGACTTAAAATTATTCTGCAGCATTATAGTAAGAAAAACAACATGGTATTTGCACAGAAACAGATATGGAGACCAATAGAATAGAAAGGAATACCAAGAAATAAACACACACAACTATAGCAACCTGATTTTAACAAAGGTACCAAAAAACACTGGGCTGGGATTTAGCTCAGTTGGTAGAGTGCTGCACTGCAGTCTCTGAGGTCCCAAGTTCAATTCACAGCACCGCAAAAATGGGAGAAGGACCTGGCAACCCACTCCCAAGGCAATCCTGAAACAGTCAGCCATTGAAAACCCTATGAGGGTTGCTATGAGTCGGATACCGACTCGACGGCACCTAACAACAACAACAACCAAAAACCTACATTACAGAAAAGACAACCTCTTCAAAAAATGATACTGGGAAGACTGGATATCCACATGTAGAAAAATGAAACTAGATCTCTCTTACCCTGTATAACAATAAACTCAAAATGAATCAAAGACTTTAACATACCTGAAACTTTGAACTTTCTAGAGAAAAGCTTAGGGAAAAAACAATTCAAAATATAAGCACAGGCAAGGACTTTTTGAAAAAGATTGCAATAGTTCAAGAAATAATAGCAAGCCTTGAAAAATGGGATTGTCGAAAATTAAAAAGCTTCTGACAGGAAAGGAAATTACAGAATGAAGAGACATCCCACAGAATGGGAGAATTTGTTTGCTATATTTACATCAGATAGAGTTAATATCTAGAATCTACTCATATGTCTAAAAATTAAACACTAAAAAGCAAAATAATTCAATAAAAATGGGAAAATAAATTGAGCAGTTCTTAAAAGAAGAAATACAAATGGCCAATAAACATATGAAAAATTGTTCAACATTCTTAGCCATCAGAGAAATGCAAATCAAAACTGCAATGAGATTCTGTTTCATCCTAATTAGCATGGCTATCATTAAAGAAACAAGCAATAACAAATGATAGATACAATGAGAAAAAAGCCTTCATATGCTGCTGTTTTGAATATAAGTTGCAGCCACTATGTAAGTGACTATGATCCATC
>VMDO01030124.1:0-21717 GCA_007922755.1 Pedetes capensis | reverse complement strand
AAAGACCACTACAGGAAAAGTTTCTATCTTAAACAGAAATGGAACCCAAGGACATATAGAAAAATACTATATAGTAAAAGATAGAGAAGACTTGGATGGGAAACTTAGATAGGAAGGGGGGAGGGGGGAAACAGAGGAGGGTAAGGGGTAACCTATATGAATAATGCTTATCAAATTGCATATATGAAAATTGTCACAATGAAAAGCATGTCAAAATGAATCACATTATAATGTACATTAAAAATTTCTAATAAAAAAAAGAAAGGAATTACAGCACAGAGAGTTTCTAAAAGCTGACAGCTTGATACGAAGGCACTGGAAAGCCATGAGATCCATTCGTATCCATGAGGTTGGTGGCAACCCCTCTAGGCTGCTTCCCTGTCTACCCAGGGTTGGACAGGTAGTGTTTATATTCTCCCCATGCCCTCCTTGAGGAGAAAACCCCTCAGGCACAGTAAGTCCCCTCCAAGTTCAAGCCCAACAGAGCAGCCTGGTGCACAGTGGAAGATGTTCCTTTGCCCTCTGCCCCGACCTCCATCTCTCAAGTAGCAAGCACGCAGGCAGCTGCCAATTCACACATGGCCTTTACCCCAGTTAGTCTGCTAGGCAGGTCTTTGGAATCTGCCACACATTTCCAAAACTGACAGTGATTGAGTTCACAGTCAAGTCTGTGACAATTCTGTTTACACCCTAGTCCACCTAAGGATCTTAGAAACCTAACTTCCCAATTAAACAGAAATCAGGCAGTGAGTATAGATGTTTCCAGACACTAACAATATGTGCATTCTCTGGACCAATGTAGGTTCCCAAACCCCTATAGGTCTGCAAGCATTTTGCATAAAGAATAAAGCAAAGTCACTGCACAGGGAGCCATGGCCGCTGACAGCAAAGACCTGGAATGAGTAGAGAGGTCATTCCTAAATTGAATCTAGCAAATTACCTGCTTCTCAAGTAGCTTAGCACTTGGTGCTGTGGAATGAAATATAGTACAATTGATGGCATCACAGGGTGGGAGAAAATGATAAATGGGTTGGGAAAAGCAGGACTTTTTTTTTTTTAATCAAGAGGAATTGCCACCTATTACTCTGTCTAGAAAGTCTCCTTGGGTATGATCTTGTTTCAAACAAAAATTTTCTGGGGCATGACAGATGCTCCCCAAATTTCCAGATAACCCTGTGGTCTTTGACATCCAGGGAATATATTTGCAAAGGGGACCAAGGAAGCTTCTGAGGAAGAAAAGAGACTTAGAGAGTGCCCTCTCTCCTGATGAATTTCCCCAGCATTAGAACTTGACTGACTTGTATGGTCCAGAGTAAGAGGGATCAGCCAGAAAAGGCATTTGGCGCCATGGAGGAGAAGGCAGCGTAAGGAAAAGGAAATCGTGGACTACAGACTGGTGGCCACAGCTCAACTCAAAGCTTGAGTGACATGGGGGCGGGAAGGTGCAGCCTAGGACTGAGGTCCAGCCTCGTCCAGATGCCTGGAGCAGTGGAGCATGCTGATATAAGTCACACTGGGGAAACCAGGGTTTGTCCACCTTGGGACTACTGACATGTGGGGTCCAGGAGATGTTTGTACTTTGGAGCTGCAGTGAGGGGCCTATCCTGTGCACTGTGGGATATTGAGCAGTATCCCTGGCTTCCACCCACTAGATGCCACTAGCACCTCCTCTCTTAGTTGTGACAAACAAAAATGTTCCCACACTTTGTCAAATGACCTGGGGGTGGGTGGATCGACACAGGTTGAGATACATTGTTGTTGTTGTTGTTAGGTGCTGTCGAGTCGTGTCTGACTCATAGAGACCCTCATAGCGTTTTCAATTGCATATTGTTTCAGGATTGCCTTGGGAGTGGGTTGCCACGTCCTTCTCCCATTTTTGTGGTACTGGGAATCGAACTCAGGACCTCAGAGACTGCAGAGCAGTGCTTTACCAACTGAGGTAAATCCCAGCCCTGAGATGCATTAATACAAGCCAAAAGAATGTAGCCCCAGAATCTCAAAAGTGAGCACCTGGAGTGACTACCTGGATTACCCAGCAGGCCAGTGCAGCTGAGGGAGCAAATGCTTAGACCTCCTGGGAACCATTTGCAGCAGGAACTGGCTAGAGGCTTCTCTGCCTTCATCGGCATTTGGATGAAGAACTAACCTTCGAATCAAGTAAGCCCCTCATGATCTATGAATAACTATAAGTGACAAAGAAGCCTCAAGAAAAAGACACCAGATGTTCTGCTAAAAGGGCAAGCATATTTTCAAACTAATTAGAAGATGAAAGAGTTGTGATGATATTTGTACACTGAGCTGGTTCCCTGGCAGGTCTTGCCAGTGAGATGCACTTAAGGAAAGTAGCTGGAGAGAAGAGAAGGGAAGGATTGTAGAAAAGTAACCTTTTCATCAAGAAAAAAAAAAAAAACATGAAAATTCACTATTCCCACTCAAACAGCAGTTTTCTCTGATATGCAAGAGCTCTCCAGTTATTTCAAATTATGACACAAGTCTCTAAACAGAATGAATCTTGCGGCTTTTTATTCTCAATATCTCTGGCGGGTCTCTTAGGAAACAAGAATGTTGTGAAATGAAGCAAATGACAAGAACGTGTTGTAATTCAAAACAGGTTGGAAATCATAGCACTGGAGAAAGAAAATTAAATGCTTTAATATCTACAAAATAAAAATAGGCTACCCGGCTAGTATATCTGAGTCAATAAGTGTTTCTCTCCATTTACTATGGAAACAAGGTGTTCCAATTTGCTGAGGACTGAATTATATTTCAAGGAGAGAAATATATAGTTCAGCAAATTGGAAAATATAAACCCAATGTTGAAGAGTATGTTGTTGTTGTTAGGTGCCGTCGAGTCGGTAACCGACTCATAGCGACCCTCTGTACAACAGAGGAAACACTATTGTCAGTGCCTCTCTGCTGTTCATAGGGTTTTCAGTGGCAGATTGATTTTTGGGAGGGGGTTGCCAGGTCCTTCTCCCAATTGAAGAGTATGGCTTTATAAAATTCATGATTCAAAGCTGATTCTTCAGCCTCCAATGTGAGCCTTATCCTAGGGATGTGTTTTCCCTTGCAACACGTCTTTCATTCATGGAGAACAAAAGACCTACAATCATAAGTATCACAAAATTCAAAGAACCAAGACTGACATATTCATCTGAAGGCGCAATTGTGCTACCCATGCCGACACGTGAAAATCTTACTTTCGCTATTTGCTGACCTAAGTCACCCTTGTATCTTTCCCCAAAGAGAAGATAGCATAGGAGTCTCACCTCTGGTTCTACAAATTTTGATATTTACTCCAACAAATGCCCTAATCTCCTAAAGGGGCTTCTTAGGCATCCTTCTTCAAGGGTGTTACCCTCAAAGGAATTGAACGCATTTGCCTATTTTTTAATGTATACATGTGCCGTGGACTAAAATGTTTACATCTCCCCCAAATCTATGTGCTGAGCCCTATCTTCCAATGTGATGGCATTTAGAGGTGGGGCTGTGAAAGGTAACTAGGGTTAGGTGAGGTCAGGAGACTGTGGCCCCCAGGAGGGGATTAGCACCCTGCTGAGAAGGGACCAGAGCTCCCTGGCTCTCCAGAATGTGAGGACACAGCTAGAAAATGGCCACCTGCACGCCAAGAAGAGACCTCTCGCCAGAACCTGACCACACTGGCACCCTGACCTCAAGACCTGCCAGCCTCCAGAACTGTGAGAGATACGTGTCAGTTGATTAGGCCACCCAGCCTAGGGACTTTTGTATGGCAGCCCCACCGAACATAACGTGTATACAGTGTGTTCCTCAGCATCCCATGTAAAATATCATGACCACGTTTCACTTACTCCTTCATCTATTTATTCATTTCTTTAAAGATGGGACTCCCATGGTTGTTATTTGTGCATAACAGATGACCCCAAAAGGTAATGGCTCAACACAATCGGTTCAGAATGTGCATAGACCCTGTGAGTCAGAAATGGGAGCAGAACACAGCTGGCTGGCTCATCTCTGCTCCATAATGGCTGAGATACAGCTGAAAAAAAATGTGAATCTGGGAGGGAGCTAAGTATCTGGGGCCTTCACTCATCCAAATGCTTATTCACTCACATGTCTGGATCCTAGGCTAGGATGACTCAGCCTGGGCTGCCAACACAGCACGTACCCACAGCTTCCCCAGCGGTGGCTCCCTCACAGTGCGGTGGCCTCAGAACCGTCCAGCTCCTTATAAGGCGGTTCAGTGCTCTATATACACAGGTTCTAGCAAACAGCATGGGGACTGCACTGTCCTTTATGGATCAACTGCAGAACTCAGCCAGGGAGCCATTGTTACTGCTGCCACAGGCAACTGGTCAGTGTAGCTAAAAGTCCACCCAAATACAAGGGGATGGAACATAGTCCCCACTTCTTGGTCAGAGGAATGTCAAAGCCTCTGGAGACTGTTTCCAAACCCACCATAAAGGCAGGCCAAGATACAGCACAGGAGGCTTACTACTAGGAATAACAAGAGGAATATGACTGTAGATCTACAGAATTTAAAAGAATAAAGAATATGCTGAAAAACTTCATGCCAATCAATTTAAAAACAAAGTAAAAGACAATTTTCTTTCTTTCTTTTTTTTTTTTTCTTTGTGGTACTGGGGTTGATCCCAGGGCCTCACGCCTGCATGCTTTGCAAGTGCTGGGCCACTGAGCTGCACCCCCAGCCTTTTTTTTTTTTTTTTTTTCCTCTACTTTCTGAGACTGGTCTCGCTAAGTTATATAGACTTCCTCTGGTCTTGAACTTGCTATCCTCCTGGCTCCGCCTCCCAAGCCGCTGGGATTACAGGCGTGCGCCACCACGCCCAGCTAAGACAATTTTCTTAAAAACATATAATATACTGTATATTCTCGCATCAAATCCACACTCTTTCAACAGTTTTAGAGGGTTAAAAAATCAGATGCAGATTAGAATCATGTGCTGATTATTTTCAGTCAAGAGATGGTTTGGGGAAAATTGTAGAGCCATTATACATGTTGTAAAACAATACATTACAATAATTCATTATTTTATTTATTATCATTATTATAACTTACCTACTGCTCATCAGGAGCTGAGATTTAGCTCAGTTGGTAGAGCAATGCTCTGCAGTCTCTGAGGTCCTGAGTTCAATTCCCAGCACCACAAAAATGGCAGGACGTGGCAATCCACTCCCAAGGCAATCCAGAAACAATCAGCCGTTGGAAACCATATAAGAGTCACTATGAGTTGGACTTGACTCAGTGGCACCTAACAACAACTGCTCATCACAGCCGTCATCATCGCTTGTAACTGAAATGTTATCAGCGCTCTTCAACCCTTCACTATCATATTCACTCTGTCACCCTATAGACAAGCAGCTGTTGAAGGAAAGGAGTGAATTGGAATTTTGAATTGATGTTTTTCCACTTCAGGAGTCACAAAAACCTGAGTGCAGATTTGATGTGGTTGCAGATTAGATTCTAGACTATATGGTGCTAAAACTAAAGGTAGAAGAAATGTAAAATCTGAATAGCTTACAGGTATTAAAGCAATTGAGTCAGTGGTGACAAATCTAGTCACAACCACAACCCTACCACCACCACCATCACCACCCCCAACATATCACACACACCATTCTCCAGAGAAAACATACCAATGATCAATAAGGACAATGAAGAGTGATGCTCAACATTGCTACCTTATAGGGAAATGCAAATCTAAAACTACAAAGAGACACCACTTTATACTAAAAAACACTTGAACATAATAGTGTTGGTAAGGATGTGCAGAAAATGGAACTCGTGTACATGGATGGTGGGAATGTAAAATGTTGCAGCCACTGTGAAAAGTAGCTCTGTAGATTCTCAAAAAAGTAAACATAAAATGACCATATGATCTAGCAATTCCTCTCCTAGGAATCACTCAGAAGAACTGAAAACAGGGATTCAAATGAACACGTATACGCCAATGTTCATTGTATTATTCACAATAGTCAAAGGGTGGAAACAACCCATGTGTCCATCAACAGATCAATAGATAAACAACCTATAGTGTATACATAATGAAATGTTGTTGTTGTTATTGTTGTTGTTATTGTTGTTGTTGTTATGTGCCATCAAGTCGTGTCCAACTCACAGCAACCCTCCTAGGGTTTTCGGTGGCTGATTGTTTCAGGACTGACTTGGGAGTGGATTGCCATGTCCTTCTCCTGTTTTTTTGCAATGCTGGGAACTTGGGACCTCAGACACTACAGAACTGTGGTCTACCAACTGAGCTAAATCCCAGCCCAATTAAATATTATTCACCCTTAAAAAAGAATGACAAACTGATAACATGCTACAACATTAATTAGTCATGAAAACATTATGCTAAGTAAATTAAGCCAAATACAAAAGGACAAAAACTATATGAATCCACTTAATATGAAACACCTAGAATGGGAAAGAATTTACAACATAGACAGAAAGTAGATTAAAGATTACTAGGGGAGAATTGAGGAGAGACCAATGGGGAGTTATTTTTAAATGGGTACACAGTTTCTGTTTGGGGTTATGAAAAAGGGTTCGAAATAGATAGTGATGATGGTTGCAGAACTTTGCAAATATACTAAAAATCATTGAATTGCACAGTTTAAAATAGGTAAAATGACTAATTTTGTATATATCTTGATACAGGGTCTCAAACTTACAATCCTACTGCCTCAATGCCCCCAGCTCCTGAGTGCTGGAATTATAGGCATCTGCCTCCACACTCAGATTTGTTATATATATTTTCTATCATAGCAAAAAAATCTCATCAGACTCAGAAGGCTTTACCACTACTTCACAGAAGAGATAATGCTAATTTTACCTCATCTGTTGCAATGGGGGGGGGGTGACAAAGAAAAAGAGAGAGACAGGGAGAGACAGAGCCTAGCCTATTTTTTGAGGTTGTTATATCCTTTTTCCTAAAATAAGACAAGAACTATTCAAGAAAGGAAGCAATAGGATGATTTCATATAATAGCATAATTTTTTAAAAAACTAAATAATAACCAAATGAAACAATTTTTAAATATGTTGAATGCAAGAAGAATTTAGCATTTAAATGCTTATTAATGAAATTCACTGCATTAACAAAGAATAAAAATATATTTGATGATCTCAAAAAATGTAGAAAAAAGTTTATGTATTTCAACACATATTCTTGACTAAAACCTCATTAGCCTGTTAGGAACACTTAAAAGAATGATACTTTTGCATGATAATTTAAAATGAATCTGCTAGATTCATTTATTTTGCTACAATACAAACTGTTGGAAGAAATGGTGCCTTGAAATGATGATATTTAATACTTCAGAATTTATCAAGAAGACGTATACTTCTTACAAACTGTCTTAGTTTTGTTAAGTATTAAAAGATTGGGGGATCATAATCCAAAGGTTAATTTTCACAAGAGTGCTGAACAAAATTTAACCTCTTAAGTCAGTTGACCACTTCAAGAAGATGATCTCTTAAAATAAACAATCCACATTTGTCTCTTCATTTAATAAGCCTTACAGCACTTACTGTGAACCAAGACTATCCTAAGCACTGTACAAATATTAACTTTATCTCTTAACAGCCCTCTAGAATCTCATTTTATGGATAAGGAAACTGAAACTTAAGCATGTTAAGGAAGTTGACCAAGATTCCTCAACTATAAGTTTCAGCATTCAATACCTTTCTCTCTTCCCTCCTTCTGTGATTCTATTAGATATGATAGACCTAATAACCTCATTTTAACTCTATTACCTCAAGTTTCTTTGTCTTCTATCAATTCTTTTTATTTTCTATCACTCAGTGACACATTTTCGTGTTTTTAACGTATCTTTCACATCCTTAATCCTCTTTTCAGCATATTCACCTGTAATTTAGTCCATCCTTTGCTTGTTAAGACATTCAAGACTTTGTTATTCAATTCTAAGAGTTCTAACTGGTTCTTTTTCAAATTAGCCTGACTTTTTTTATAGAATCTCATTCTTTGTTCATATTTTCAATTCCTCCTTTTATGTTCTCAATTATTTGGTCTTTGATTTTTCTACATTCTCCATCTACTCATTGTATTATTAGAAATTCTCAGGTGTCTAATGGTGCCCTCTGGTTTGTCTGCTGACCCAAGATGTTTTGGTGTAGTCGAATTTTGGATTGTGAGTTCATCTTCATCAGGGGTTTTCTGTGAACATCTTGAACTCTTACTTGAAGATGTCTCTCAAAAAAAAAGTGGCATTTTGTTTGGTTTTGTTTCAAAACCAGGTCTTTCCATGTATCCCAGAGTGACCTGGAACTCACTATGTACCCCAAGCTGGCCTTGAACTCATGATCCTCCTGCCTCCACTTCTCAAGTGCTAGGTTTAAAGCATGCATCACCACACCCAGCCCCTAAAGAGTTTTTATTGGCTCTCTAGAAAGATACCTTAGCCTGAGACCACTTTTTAAAATGTGTCACTTAGGTGGTTCCTAAAAGACGTTGTTGTTGTTAGGTGCCATCAAGTAAGAACCTGACTCATAGTGACCCTACGTACAACAGGCGAAACATTCTTGTCAGTGCTTCTCTGTTATTCATAGGGCTTTCAATGGCTGATTGATTTTTGGGAGTGGGTTGCCAGGTCCTTCTCCCAAGCCTGCAGCACCTAGTGTTTCCAGGGGGTCTCCAATCCAAGTACTAACCAGGTTTGACCCTGCTTAGCTTCTGAGATCTGATGGGATCGGACACCAGAGTGCTACAGCTGCAGGGTCCTAAAAGATATAGGTAGCACAAATAAGAAAGTTAAACTACATGATCCAAATCAATGGTGATGAATTCTCTCATGAATATTTTTCTCACCACATGCAGAACATAAAATGAGACAGAAAAGTTTACTTGTCTTTTTATGCTAACACAAGTTAGTCCCCTTCAATCTGAAGACTTATTCTTTCACTTCTGACCATTCTTCTTGTATTATTCCTTTCATAAATTCTACCTTTCCATTTTCCTGGTTCTGTCTTTCTATAGGGTTGAGATTTAGCTCAGTTGGTAGAGCGCCACTCTGCAGTCTCTGAGGTCCTGGGGTCAATTCCCAGCACCGTAAAAATGGAAGAAGGATGTGGCAATCCATTCCCAAGGCAATCCCGAAACAATCAGCCACTGAAAACACAACTCGATAGCACCTAACAACAATAACAACAATTCTTTCTATAACAAGTGTTGAGTTTCTAAGTCTGAGATTCTTCAATTTTTGTTTGTTTGTTTGTTTTCTGTAATGCTTTTCTGTATGGGCGCTCTAGTTTTTTTCATTGGAGAGTCTAGAAATGTCAGTATCAAGGGTTCACTCCTTGTGACCATGCAGCTTTCTCCAGAAAATAATTTTCCTCCTTTTTTTTTTTTAATTCAGCACTGGTAGAGATAGAATGGGGGAGGCAGAAGTATCTGTTTGGAGGCCTAAATTCTTCAGAAGGACCTAGAAAGATCCTCAACAATCTCTCTACTTTGTAAACAATTGTCAGCTCTGAGATATACCCACCTGGGAACTTGGGACTATTGAATATCTGGCTCGGTTTCCCTAGAGAAAAGTCCCAGTGTCCTCTGGGCAGCAGTAGTTGAGGCAGCCGAGAAGATGGGCCTGTCTCTCCAGGAAGCCAGGAGTAAAGGAGGGTCCTGCGGATCCACCCCCTTCATACACAGACTTTCACATCCTGTGTTTTCAGCTCCCTGTTTCCGCACCTTCCTCACTCTCTGGTGGAATTAGTTTACTAGGGCTCCTGTTAAAAAGCACCACACACTGAGTGGCTCTAAACAACCGAAATCCACTGTCTCACGGTCCTAGTGAGGAGAAGTCTGAGATGAAGGTGTGGCCGGCATTGGTTGCTCCTGCCAGCCATGAGGGAGGGACGTGCCTTGCCTCTCTCTCTCTCTCTCAGCTTCTGGTAGGCTCAGGCATTCCTGGCACGATGTAGATGGGGTTCTCTCCATGTCTTTGCATTTCCTTCGTTCTGTGTATAACTGTGTCTATGTCTACATTTCCCGTTTTTAAGAGGACACAGTCCTCTTGTATTTGGTGGCACCCTAATGGCTTTCTTACCCTCTGTAAAGACCCTACCTTCAAAGCAGGTCAGGTGCTGAGCTACTGGGAAAGGTCTGCGACAAACCTGGGGGTGGGGAAGGCACCTTTTAGCCCATATCACGGCTACTCCAAAACCTGAGCCCCTGGAGTTCTGCAGAGTAGAACAACCCAATTCCTCATTCTCATGGCTACTTGCACCCCCATTTGACACACACATGCGCATACACACACAGGCACTCATGCCACAAAATCCAGCTGTCTCTTAGACACATAGTGTTAAAAATGAACTATGAGAGCTGGGCGTAGTGGCGCATGGCTATAATCCCAGTGGCTTTCAAGGAGGAGGTAGGAGGATCACAAGTTCGAGACCAGAGGCAGTCTGCGTAACTTAGCGAGACCCTATCTCAAAAGGTAAAAAAATGGGCTGAGGGTGCAGCTCAGTGGTCCAGCACTTGCTGGTCCACTTGGTCCAGCAAGTGCAGAGCCCTGGGTTCAACACCCAGTACCACAAAAAAAACAAAAAAAAAAAAAACAAAAAAAAAAACTGAGTTTGTTTTAACCAAGGATTGGTGACACTGTGGCTATGGAAGTGACTGTCATGGGGAAAGGTTCTTCTCATAGATCCCTAGAAGGAGGCAGCCTAGTGTCTTTGTCTGCCTTGTGCTGCTATAACAGAATACCATAGACTGGGTTATTTGTGGTTATTGTTGTTGTTGTTGTTGTTAGGTGCTGTCAAGTCGGTATCTGACTCATAGCAACCCTCATAGGGTTTTCAATGGCTGACTATTTCGGGATTGCCTTGGGAGTGGATTGCCAGGTCTTTCTCCCATTTTTGTGGTGCTGGGAATTGAACTGGGGACCTCAGAGACTGCAGAGCAGCGCTCTACCAACTGAGCTAAATCCCAGCTCCAGGTTATTTATAATGAACAGAAATTTTTTTCTTGCACTTTTGGAGGCTGAGAAGTCCAAGACTGAGACGCTGGTGTGTGGTGAGAGCCTTGTTGCTGTGCCATCGTCATCACAGGGCAGGAGGAAAGAGGGTCATAGAGGGAAAGTGGAGAGGGACCCACGATGACAGGAATGACATCACTCTACCCAGGAGGGCAGAGCCCCTCATCTGGCCCCACTTCCCAACACTGTCGCATGGGGAATTATGTTTCCAGCACCTGCTTTTTTGGGTACACAATCAAACCATAGCACGTGGCACACCACACGGGGCCATAGAGAAGCTCAGGGTTGGTCAGAGGGCAGAAGAAAGGGAGGGTAGAAGTAGGCCCAGCACCTTCACTGGGGTTTTCCCAAGAAGAAGCCGAGAAGGCAGTGTGGATAAGCTGGCTGGGTTTAGGACCAGACGGTTTGAACACTTTTGATGATCTCTGAGCCATTGATGTGGTGGGACCCTAGTTGTCTGGAACCTGGCCCTGGGGTGGTTTAGGGTAGCGGATGTCACCCTGCTGTGTGCATTTGATAAAAGAGTTGGTTAGAAGTGTGGGTTTTGCACTGGTGGGTTTGTATATTAAAGGAGAGTTTGTATTCTTCCAGAGAGTCATTTGTTATCTTTAGGAATTAGCTAGGCTGGGAGAGTCCCCTTCTCCGAGACCAGGGCACCAAATGCCAGAGCATCAGGAATAAAGAACATAAGAAAAATGCAGTGGATGTGAGTGCAGGCGTGCACACGCGCACACACCCACTAGAGCAGCTGGAGTGTGGCTTCCCCTGGTCGGCTCTTCCCATCACGCTTCCATTTGTTTTGCCTTTTCTTCTGCTTCCTCTGCATTCTTGAGGCCTAGCGTTCACATCCCCTTTCAGTAATTGTAGTGGGATTCAGAGAAGCAACAGAGATCTCTTCTGTGCCTTCCAGCTTCCTTGCTTAGCTGGAAAATGCTCCGGGGCAACATTGGCTGGAGCCCTGAAGCCCCTCCACAAAGACTTCAGCCTGCTAAGTTAGACCCCAGGACTGGGATTTAGCTCAGTTGGTAGAGCGTCGCTGTGCAGTCTCTGTCGTCCCGAGTTCGATTCCCAGCACCGCAAAATGGGAAAAGGACAACGTAGCAACCCACTCCCAAGGCAATCCCAAAACAGTCAGCCATTGAAAACCCTATGAAGGTTGCTATGAGTTGGACTCCACTTGAGGGCACCTAACAACAACAACAAGTTAGACCCCCTCGCTGGGTGGCATGGCCTTTATGAGTCTATATCTCCCACCTCTAAGCATCTCCTGCACTTTACCACACCCGCTCAGTGACAGATAACAGGAGGGAGGGGACCGCTCTTACAGCCTGACCTATTCCTGCCCAGCTGCCTGCTAAGATGATCTCTCTTTGTCCTGTAGACTGTGCTCTTCTGCCCAGGCAGTATGAGGTTCTCCCTGACTAAAAGGAAACTGTCCCTTTAAAGAAAAAAAGCCTGTCTAGAGACTGCCTGGGAACTGGTTGCTAAGCTGGTGTTTTTGCCCTGAGAAGTGGCTGCAGCTTCCCAGCTTCCCGGGAAGCCGCCAGGAGCCTCCCCCACTCCTAGCCCTTCCCTTCCGACTTTTTCAGAAGATTCTTCAGCGCCACCAGGCCCATCCTTCTCCACTTCCCTCCATCCCAGAAAGCGGAATCTGCAAAGGGCCTCTTGTAAAGTCCCTTAAGGTAAATCCTTTCTTAGCGGGCTGGGGCTGAGCAAGTTTCCTGTCTTCAGTTAGCAGCTAGGGGTTCAGCCTGTCCATGTCTCTAAGAGCAAATTGAATGCCCTGTAAGTTTACAAGCTCCCCCCGTTCTTTGCGTTTTTCCTTTCTGGAATAGAAACATAGAGCATTACCTGGGCAGCTTTGATTTGAGCTGCTGTCTGGTGTCTGGTGTGCAGAAAATGTAAATCCAGTTCACTAAGATCCCTGAAAGGAAATCCTCTCTGATTAACACTGCAAAACACTGCTGCTTGTTCCACTTCCGGGCCTTTCAGTTCGAACTGCTTCAAGGGGAGAATCACCAGTTACTAGAAATTTCGCTTTTCTTGGCATTTGGCAGAGATAGGGCCCTTAGACGCAACGTTGTAGATAGCAGTGCTTAAAAAAAAGAGGACAAAACAAAAACCACTCAAGAAAATCCACTGGCTGTGGTTTAAATCGATCATTTCCCTTCTTTGCAAAGAGCTGCTATAAAAAGCTAATCAAGTCTAGTGGAAAATATGTGTCTGCCATCGCATAGCCATATAACATTTTCTGCAAATAAATCCAGTACCAGGGAGAAAAATCTCTTTGTATATGTCACTTAAAGCTCATTTCTAGAGTCATTCACTTATTGAGCATCAACAATGTGCCAGGCCACGTGCGAAGTTTAGAGTATACAAAAGTGAATTAGACCAGGTCAGAAACTAGGAGTTTGCCGGAAAGACAGACCTATAAACATATAGTAAACGGACTGTGAGCAAGTACAATAAGAGATTTCTAAAAGGATACAAAAAGCCTAGAGCACAGCAGGGCTCCTTCGAGGGAGGGGCTTTTGGCACTTACTATATCATATAAGGCCTCCAGCCATAGCCCTGTGGCATCCGATCCCGTCAGATCTCAGAAGCTAAGCAGAGTCAGGCCTGGTTAGTACCTGGATGGGAGACCGCCTGGGAACACCAGAAGCTGTAGGCTTGGGAGAAGGACCTAGAAACCCCCTCCCAAAAATCAATCTGCCATTGAAAACCCTATGAACAGCAGAGAAGCACTGACAATAGTGTTTCCCTTGTTGTACAGAGGGTCGCTATGGGTCGGATACCGACTCAACAGCACCTAACAACAACAACAACATATCATATAAAGAGAAGGACCTGGTAACCCACTCCCAAAAAACAATCAGCCATTGAAAACCCTATGAATGGCAGAGAAGCACTGGCAATAGTGTTTCACCTATTGTACATAGGGTTGCTATGAGTTTGTCACCGACTGGACGGCACCTAACAACATCAACATATCATATAAATGTGTTGTCCATAACCACACAGCACAGCGCAAACATGACACCTATATGTGCTCTTCAAGGGAAATGTATATTATAGACATCTGATTACATGATTTGACAAGTTATTAGTGACTAGTCTTATACTAAGGAGAGCTCAGCTAAGATAGATAATGAAGTCCAAAAGGAGGCACATGGCACCTCCTGAGGTTTCTAAGCTTCATGCGGGATGGGCAGAAAAATCCTCTCAGGATTAGAAGGAGAAAATGCACGCGGGAAGAGGGGCAGGAGGTTTCAGAGGCACTATAAATGGACAAAGAAAGGCAAGTGCCTTGGGCCTGGCTGGAGGGAGGGAAGAGGCGCTATGGGTTATGATGGCAGCCGGCAGGTAAGGATGGAATTAAACAGCGGAAGGGGAGGCTTGGGCATAACTAAGGCTTTTCTTATGACTCCTCTCTGTTCCCCAAGCTCTTTCCCTCTTTAACTCATTTCTTCCTCTTTCCCTCTCTACCATCACCTTTTCTTAATAATAAAACCTAAGAATGCAGAGAGCCTGGTCTATGCTAGGCATTTTACCATAACTTTCTGTCACTGAGCCCTTATAATCTAACCACCCTTTGAGGTAGGAAGTATGACCATAATTTTACAGAGAGGGGATGGCTCCAAGAACACACAACTAACAAGTAGAGCTGGAATTTGGACCCAGGTCCATACAATTTTTTTTTTTTTTTTTTTTACAAAACTTCACTCATTCTATAAAGCATGGTTTCACTATACTGATATGTTGTTGTTGTTGTTGTTGTTGTGTGCCGTCGAGTCAGTATCTGACTCATAGTGGCCCTCATAGGGTTTTCAATGGCTGACCATTTCCGGATTGCCTTGGGAGTGGATTTCCAGGTCCTTCTCCCATTTTTGCGGTGCTGGGAATTGAATTTGGGACCTCAGAGACTGCAGCGCAACGCTCTACCAACTGAGCTAAATCCCAGCCCCATACTGATCTAATACTATATTATTTGGGGGCAGCCATGGTTAGATGCAGTGTATACAGTGCTGCCTATTTCTTCTACCTCATTACTCTTTCTCCACACTCTGTACGAGTCATCACGAGGTCCCTGATATGGCTCTGATCTACCCATGACCCTTAGGAACGAACAGTCCATTTGGTCAGATGAAAGTGTCAGTGCTTACCTTGAAAAATGCCTGGGTTGTCTGCACTGAGTAAAATGAATTATTGACTGAAAGTAGCCCAAGCTCTTTCTTACTGGTACAGTGCTTCACGGCTTTCAATAACAAATATTTCCACAATAATGGACTAGGAGAGAATAGTTCCTGAAAACATTACAAAAGCAAGATTAAATGGTGATACGGAGAGGTAGCTGTCTTGGGGTCAAATTCTGAATGTGACATTTAATAACTATGTTGCTTGGGCAAATCATATAACCTGCCAGAATCCCAGTTTCCACATATATAAACTGGGGCATATACTACTAGGTTAGAAGTGTTTTGTGAGGAATAAAGAGAACACATCTTCAGTAATTGTTGTTGTTGTTAGGTGCCGTGGAGTCGGTATCTGACTCATAGCGACCCTCATAGGGTTTTCAATGGCTGACTGTTTCGGGATTGCCTTGGGAGATAAATGTGTGGTAAATCATGGCTCTTATTTTGGTGTTGTCAATAGGAATATATTAACAAGTACCCGGTACAAACGAGGATGATAAGTTGCATGTCATCTTTTCTTAGCAAGAGTTTTCATAAGAAAAATAAATTTTGGTGTCATTTGATTTCCTTAGAAACTCCTTAAAAGGTAATGATCAAGAAAGAATAAGGATTTGAAAAAGATTATTACTTTCTTCATTTTCTACTTCTATTCTTTCCTCTCTATACAATTTTTCACTGCAGCCGTACAAATGTGGTGTCTGATACTGTCTGCAGCCATACCAATGTAGTGTCTGATACTGTCAGATCTCGGAAGCTAAGCAGGGTCAGGCCTGGTTAGTACTTGGACGGGAGACCACCTGGGAACACCCACTGCTGTAGGCTTGGGAGAAGGACCAGCAACTCACTCCCCAAAATCAATCAGCCATTGAAAACCCTATGAATAGCATAGAAGCACTGACAATACTGTTTTGTCTATTGTACATAGGGTGGCTATAAGTTGGACACCAACTCAATGATACCTAACAACAACAACAACAACAACAACAACAACAACAACATATAATTTTTTATTGATAATCTTTTTTACTTACTAAAATATTTCACAGGGATGTCTCCAGGTCACAATGACAAAACTTGTTTATTAGAAAGCTTTTGTGTCCTTTAGCATTTTGTTTATCTGCTCCCTGGCCGGCTCTAGATTACCTCCTCATCTTTTATTTGCTGGTCTCCTTTCATCTTTTCCCTTCTTCTTTTTGCACCTTGTGAGGCATCTTTATAGAAGACAATAGAGAATCACAGATCCTTTATTTTCCTTTAACATGTTCATTCCCTAGGAGGGTCATTGAAACCAAGAACACCTCAGCTGAGCTGCTTACATGACAGAGACCTGCTAAGGTTTGGATTCCGTGGTATTAGGAAGAGCTTATGATTTGTCAGCCCTGTGCCTGGTATTTCCCCACGTGTTCTGTCATTTAGTCTCCACCATAGCCTAGAGGGGGCTGGGATTTAGCTCAGCTGGTAGAGCACTGCTCTGCAGTCTCTGAGGTCCCAGGATTGATTCCCAGCAGTGCAAAAATGGGAGAAGGATGTGGCAATCCACTCCCATGGCAATCCTGAAACAATCTGCCATTGAAAACCCTGAGAGTCACTATGAGTCGGATATTCAATGACACCTAACAACAATAACAATAGCCTAGAGAGGACAATAAAGCTTTAAAGAGGTCCAGAAAGTGGCCACAAAGATGGAGCCAATAAGTAGGAACTTATTCATTTGAAAAATAGTTACTATCTATTGTGTGCCATCAGGCTGGGGATTGTCTCAGTTGGTAGAGCACTGCTCCACACTTTCTGAAGACCCAGGTTCAATCCCCAACATTGCAGAAATGGGAGAAGGATGTGGCAATCCACTCCCAAAGCAATACTAAAACAATCAGCCATTGAAAACACTGTAACGGTCACCATGAGTCAGCCCTGACTCAACAGCACTTACAATAACAATTGTGTGCCATGATCCAAGGCTCTGGAGAAAATAATGAACAAAATACTGTTCCTGCCCTTTTATTATATTCTAATGGGGACAGGCGAACACTAGCAAATAAGTACATGTGTTGATTTGTGGTAAATATTATGTACTATGAAAAAAGATTGCAGGAAAGTACCTAGACAGTTCTAGGAGGGCAGGGATAAGAAGTTAGCACTGTGTTTAGAAGCATCAGGGAAGACCTCTCTGAGAAACTGAAATTTCAGCAAAGGGAAAGTGAGGGAAGTGAGAGAGCAAGCTGTGCTTGTGAAAGAGAGATCTAGGCAGAGAGAACAGCAAGTGTCAAAGCCTTGAGGCAAAGTGCAAAATCATATAGGGACTTGTGAGGCTTTGAAAAGATTTTGGATCTCACTGTATTGACAAAGGGAGGATTTTAAGTGGTAGAATGAAATGATCTCACTTACATTTCAACCATTCTCTTTGGCTTCCATGCAGAGATACTGTAGGTGAGCCATATGGGAAGCAGAGAGAGCTGGAGTCTCACAGGATTCTGCACAAGAGAAGATGGTGCTTGGTCTGATGAGGGTGTTAATAGTGGATGTGTGGAGCTGGGCACAGTGGCACATGCCTGTGATCCTAGCACTTTGGGAGGTAAAGGCAGGAGGATCATAAGTTACAGGCCAGAGGCAGCCTCAGTAATTTAGTGAGACCTTGGCTCAAGATAAATAATAATAATAATAATAATGGGGCTGGGGGCAGAGCTCAGTGGTAGAACACTTGCAAAGTACAGACAAGGCCTTGATTTTAGCCCCCCAGAACTGCAAAAGAAGAAAAAAGTAGTGGAAATGCTTAGGAATGATTGAATCCTGAATATAAGGTGAAGCTGGCAGGATTTCAGATGGATTGAATATTGCATTAGCAAAGATTCTCCAGAAAGACACAACCAATGGGATATTCAGGTGCCGTTGAGTCGGTATCTGACTCATAGCGACCCTAAGTACAATAGGCGAAACACTACTGTTAGTGCTTCTCTATTGTTCATAGGGTTTTCAATGGCTGTGTTGATTTTGGGGAGTGGGTTGCCAGGTCCTTCTCCCAAGCCTACAGCACCTGGTGTTCCCAGGTGGTCTCCCATCCAAGTACTAACCAGGCCCAACCCTGCTTAGCTTCTGAAATCTGATGGGATCGGATGCCACAGGGCTACCACTGCAGGAAATAGGATATTAGGCAATGTATATACACATATGCTGTTGTTGTCATATGTTGTTTTGTTGTCAGGTGACATCAAGTCGGGTCCAACTCATAGCAACCCTACATACTACAGAAGGAAACGCGCCCAGACGCTGTGGCATGCCCGGCACTATTGTCATTGCTTCTCTGCTATTCGCAGGGTTTTCAATGGCTCATTGTTTTTTGGGAGTGGGTTGCCAGGTCCTTCTCCCAAGCTACCGCACCTGGTATTCCCAGGTGGTCTCCCATCCAAGGACTAAGCAGGCCTGACCCTTCTTGGCTTCTGAGATCTGACAGGCTCAACTGCCAGGGTGGTACAGCTGCAGGTATATAATGACAATGAGAGTGGGGATTTATCAGGGAATGAGTTCATATGGTTCTGGTGACAGTGAAGTCCCACAACAGATACTCTGTAGGCTGGAGACCTTGGGATACGGGTAGTGTGATGCAGCCCACATCTGAAGGCCTCAGACTCAGGGAAGCCAACGTAGAATTCTAGGATTGAGGTCAAAAGCCTGAGCAGATTATGTCCTGGAGTCCAAAACCCGGAACATAGACTTTGGGATATGGTCCTGCCCTAGCTCTTAGAGGCTGTGGAAGAGACCAGTCTCCTTCTGTATTTGTTCTTTCTGAATTCCCTGCCAATTACATAGTGTCTTTCACAATGAGAGCAGGCCTTTCCACCCCAATTCATACACTGACTTCCTTTGGAAACACCCTCACTATGTGCCTCAAGTCATGCCTTTCCAGGTTCCTGCTGTTGTTAGGTGACATCAAGTCAGTGTCTGACTTATGTACCCTATATACAACAGGGGCTGGGATTTAGCTCAGTTGGTAGAGTGCTGCGCTGCAGTGTCTGCAGTGTCGATTCCCAGCAGAGTTCGATTCCCAGCACCTCAAAAATGGGAGAAGGACCTGGTATTCCACTCCCAAGGCAATCCCGAAACAATCAGCCATTGAAAACCCTATGAGGGTTGCTATGAGTCGGATACCGACTCAACGGCACCTAACAACAACAACATGTACAATAGACAAAACACTACAGTCAATGCTTCTCTGCTGTTCCTAGGGTTTTCAATGGTGGATTGGTTTTGGGGAGTGAGTTACTGGGTCCGTCTCCCAAGCCTACAGCACCTGGTGTTCCCAGGCGGTCTCCCATCCTTAGCTTCCAAGATCTGTCAAGATCGGATGCCACAGTGGTACGAATGCAGGCTTCCAAGTTGCTAGGGATTCCTTAATCCAGTCTAGTTGGCACCTAAAATCAAGCATCACAGCTGTGATGAGTCGCAGAAAAATGGGAGAGGTGTTAAGGGTGACCACGAGGTTTCTGGTCTGAGAGGAATGGATTTCTGATTACTGTGACAGGAGGACGACAGTGAAGCAGATGCAGGGGTGAAAGTCAGGGCCATCGTTTGGGGCACTCGAAGCCAAATCAGAGTGCGCACCATGTAGTCACATATTGGAGGCTGGCATTCGGGGAGACGTGTGGACCCGGGGCGTCCAACTGGACAGCATCACTACGTAGATGGAAGGCAAGGCCAAAACACAGGAGGAGACCAGGGCCGGCAGAGTGCGAACGGGCCGGGCCGAGCCCCAGAGCGCTCCAGTATTTGATGTGGGGCGATGAGGAGACACCAGCGAGAGATTTTGAGAAGGAGAAGGCGGTGCACGGAAAGAAAACCAGAAAGGAACGTGTCCAGGAAGCCACGTGAAGAAAGCTTCGAAGGGAAGGGTGGGTCGCGCTCAGCACTGAATGCCTCTGCTGAGGTCCAGTATCAGACCTGAGGACTGATCCTTAGGCATTCGATGTGGCAATGCAGGGGCCACTGGGGACTCTGGCACGAGCAGTTTCAGAGAATGCTGGATCCCGACACCACACACACCGCACAACCAAAACCACAAAGATTACAAAGAGGAGGAATGTGTAGAGGGATTTTCCTATAAAGGTTGCAAAATTAAGCAACAGCTAGAAAGAGAAGTCAAGGAGGGCTTTGTTCTTTTCTTTTCTTTTCTTTTTTCAATATAAGGACAAATTTTGGCACTTCTAACACTGATGATGGGAATAAACCAGTGGAGCAGAAAGAAGCAATTGTCTGGGTGAAAGTGGGCGAATTGGAAGATCAGGTCCTGGGAGGGAGGTGGGTGGGCCCAGCGACTGGCACAGGAGCTGGCTAGATGAAAGGAGGGGTGACTGGCAGTATGGGGTGGAAGAAGAGGGGCACCGTAATGCAGTGAGAGGGTGGATGAGGCAGGGCATTGGGTCCCTCTCTGGCCTCAACTCTCTGCTCAGTGAAATGAGGACCAAGGTTTAGGTCAGAGAGGGAGACGGGGCAGGAAGGTGGAGATTTTAGGGGGAGGAGAACCTGTGTACTTGACCTTCAGGAACTGGATTCCAACCAGGGTCATCTGGTTCCCAGGTGTGCACAGGAAAGCCAGGTTCATGGGGAGAGAGGACTTAGGGACCCTCCTTCTCTTCTGCTGCACTAGTGCATAACTGCCGTGGTCAGCTTCATATTCATCAACAAGAAGAACAATACTCGTGGATTTCAGAATGTCTGACTTCTTCATTGTTCTTTCTCTGTCAGGGATCCAGCCTGGCCAAAATGAATCCCAGGGAAGAAAAAGTGAAAATAATTACAGAGGTAAGTGGTTGCTTAGCTGCCCCCATTGTTGTTGTTGTTGTTAGGTGCCGTCGAGTCGAGTCTGACTCATAGCGACCCTATGTACAGCAGATCGAAACACTTGCCGATTCTGTGCCAGGCAAACCATCTTATTTATGTTTAAGCCCATTGTTGCAGACAATGTGTCAATCCATCTGGTGGAGGGTTTTCCTCTTTTCCGTTGACCTGCCACTCTTCCAAACATGATGTCCTTCTCCAGGGATTGTTCTCTCCTGACTACATGTCTGAAATATGTAAGATGCAGTTTGGCCATTTTTGCTTCCAAGGAGCACTCTGGTTGTACGTCTTCTAGGACAGATCTGTTGGTTCTTTTGGCAGTCCATGGTATATTCAATAGACATCTCCAGCACCACAATTCAAAAGCATCAATTCTTTTTCTGTCTCTCTTGTTCAATGTCCAGCTTTCACAACCATATGATGTGACTGAAAATACCATGGCATGAGTCAGACGCACCTTCGTCTTCAATGTGACATCTTTGCTTTTCAATACTTTAAAGAGGTCTTTTGCCACAGCTTTTCCTAGAGCAATGCGTCTTTTGATTTCTTGACTGCTGCTTCCACGGGTGTTGATTATAGAGCCAAGCAAAGTAAAATCTTGGACAACCTCAATCTTTTCTCCATTTAATGTGAAGTTGCGTGCTGACCCAGTCGTAAGGATTTTTGTTTTGTTGATGTTTAGTTGTAACCCATATTGAAGGC
>VMDO01030123.1:0-21802 GCA_007922755.1 Pedetes capensis | reverse complement strand
GAATTAAGAGGAGAATGAAACAGGAAGGGCCTGTCTCCTCCTTGGGTTCACCGCGGTAATTTATTCTCATTTTACCTCTCAAGACCTGTGCAGCTCATGCTCCCAAGGAAAATTAGCCAGCGCTCCTGGGCTTCTCCACGAAGGAGCGGATCATTGCTTTGTATGTATGCACTTGGATTCTGCTTTGTGTCTTCAGCCAAGGCAGAGGAATTGCCCATCAGTCATTTGTCCATCCATTTGTTCTGACAACGTTATTCAGCATTTTCCAGGCTACAGGTGCTGGGTTAGGCATTTGGGATGCAAACAAGAGAAAGACGTGACAAATTGTAAAGATCGGTCGAAGCAGAAAGTCTAGGGAAGGTAAAACACGTGAATGCCTTCCCTTGTGCATTGCTTTCAGCAATAGATATGTGCTATGCACATAGTAGGTGTTAGGAACCACAGCAGGTATTACTGAAGGGCATAACAGAGTAGGGTGTGTGTGGGAAACTGCATGCATTTGGACATGGCAGAAGCAAGGGGGTCACGTGTTAGGATGTGGCAGTGAGGGGAGCGAGCAGGCGGGTGTCCAGTCCTCAGATGTGCTGGCTAGAGAGGGACCCCGAACAGACTGAAGCAAGAAAGAGCGGCACTCACAGGTTTATTCTTGGAGCTCTGGTTATAGGTACAGAGGTTGAGGTGCAGAGAGTAGGGACTGGAGGCTGGAAACTTGGATAGAGGTTATGGGAATTTATACAGGGGCTGTTGGGGTAGAGAGAAGCTAGATTTAGGAAAGAATCCAGTCAGACGCCATGGCACGCACCTGTAATCCCAGCACTTGGGAGGCTGAGGCCAGAGGATGGCAGATTCGAGGTCAGAGGCAGCCTGGGCAACTTGTTGTTGTTGTTAGGTGCCGTCAAGTCAGTATCTGACTCATAGGGACCCTACATACAACAGGGGAAACACTATTGTCAGTGCTTCTCTACTGTTCATAGGGTTGTCAATGGTGGATTGATTTTGGGGAGTGGGTTGCCAGGTCCGTCTCCCATGCCTGCAGCACCTGGTGTTCCCAGGTGGTCTCCCATCCAGGTACTAACCAGGCCCGACCCTGCTTAGCTCCCGAGATCTAATGGGATCAGATGCCACAGGGCTACAGCTGGGCAACTTAGGGAGAAAAAAGAGGCAGAGAGTGCAGCTCAGTGACTGAGCCCTTACCTAGCATGAGCAAGACCCCGGGTTCAACCCAGAGTCCAGAGGTCTGAATGAGGGAGAACTAGTCCCTTCACGAGGAGGGAGGGCAGGAAAGGAGGCCAGTGAGGTTCTGAGCATCTGGGTGGGCTGTGAGAGCCTTAGCTGCCATTGGAACTCTGGCCATCCTGTGTTCCCACTGCTTACCTGGGGCAGTGCCCGGCACAGGAGCAAGCGAGCGAGTACTGCTGAGCGATTACCCCATATCAGAGGGAGGGGATATACAGTTTGACAAAGTGCTGCCCCCGGAAGGTCCTGGAAGGCCTCCCTGGGGAGGCGCCATTTAGCCAGAGGCCAAGGACTGATTTGGAGCTGGCCAGGGAACATAGAGTGGAAGCCTCTGCTGTGTTCGTGGGACTGAACTCCACCCCGGGCGCACCTGCCTTTTTGTTCCGAGTGCGGCCCTGCCTCCCCCTCCGCTCCTGGCTTTGCCTTTCCGCCTTCTGTTCCAGAGCCTCCGCTGTGTATCTCGGAGGCAGTGGGTGGAGGTCGTCATAGTAACTCCTGTTTATTAAGCAGTTCTGCCCACCAGCGCTCAGCCACGGAAAACGAGCACGGCGTCCTTGGCATGTGTTGCTAAGTTATCACTTAGGCCCTGGTCAGGGTCCTGCCAGGTTTCCAGGGTAAGAAAGGCTTTATCACCGTCACATTCTGAGAGTTTGGAATATAATGGCTTTATCAGGCACATTTTCAATCTGAGAAAAGAAAGTATTAGCTGAGATAAATGTGCTGTCTTATCCCTTCACCTGGTTATCTGTGTTCTCCCTGGCACACAGAGTTTGAGGGTGCTTATAGCAAAATAGGGATGAGATTTGGCTCAGTTGGTAGAGCACCGCTCTGCAGTCTGTGAGGTCCTGAGTTCAATTCCCAGCACCACAAACGTGGGAGAAGGACGTGGCAGTCCACTCCCAAGGCAGTCTTGAAACAGTCAGCCACTGGAAACCCTATGAAGGTCACTATGAGTCAGATACCACTCAGCAGCACCTAACAACAACATCTCCTAGCTCTGGCCCATCCCCCGTGTTCAGAACTGGGATTTGGCTCAGTTGGTAGAGCACCACTCTGCAGTCTCTGAGTTTCCAGGTTCAATTCCTAGCACTGCAAAAATAGGAGAAGGATGTGGCAATCTACTCCCAGAGCCAATCCCGAAACAATCAGCCATTGAAAACCCTCTGAGGGTCGCTAGGAGTTGGAGATGACTCGATGGCACCTTCCAGTTCCAGTTACAGGAAAACACACAGTGCGGTAAAGTGGAATACAGAGCATTAGTGTAAAAATCAGGACAGGAAAATATATAAGATAAAGTAGATCTAGGAATGTCCGAGGTATGTTTTGATTTGTTAAAAAAATTCTCCTACCTGGGCTATGTGGCACATACCTGTAATCCCAGTGCCTTGGGAGGCTCAGGCAGGAGGATTATAAATTTGAGGACAGAGGCAGCCTGTGCAATTTAGGGAGACCCTGGCTCAAAATAAAAAATAAAAAGGAGCTGTGGGTGCAGCTCAGTGGTAGAAAACTTACCTAGCATGTTCAAGGCACTGGGTTCAACCCCCTGTACTGAAAAAAGGAAAAATCTATGTATTGCAAATTCATAAAATGCTCAGCCAAACTCTTAAGCACAAGTCATCTGCCAGCCACCTAGTTAAAACAAGTTGTGTGAATTATAGTGAAATTCTTTCCAACCAAACACACATTTTTAATGGAAGGAAATATACTTTAGAGGAACATTAAAGAGAGAAAATTCTTAAACATCTCAGCGATGTAGGCAGCCTTATCTGTGTATTACATACACAGTATGTAATAATAATCGGGAACTGCATAATCCATTGTTTAGAGACGTTTGACCACATTTCAAAGGCTGAAAATCTATTCAAAACGTCTAGAAGTTTTTCAGTATGAATCTAAAATTTGGACATTCTGGGCCCAGGGAATTCACCCCACAATTGGCTGAAACTGTTCTTGTTAAAGCACAGCGTAATTCTGCTTTCAGTTTGCAGAGTCACTATTGCTATGAACGGCTCTGCCTGGTGAAGAATATTTTCTCTAAAACTGACACCAGCTCTAACTCTTTCCAAATGTTCCAGTACAGACTCATACCCACCTCCCTGTGTTTATGGTCATGAGATTCAAATTGTACATCGTTAATCCTCCCTCAAATGGCATCTGCGGCTTTTAATTAGGGATAATGTCTAATACATGTATAGTTAGGAAAATTATTTGCAAATAGTAAAACTTAAAGTGGAACATCTGACTGTAATAGCAGCTTTTTTATAGTTTCAGAAATAAGGTAGTTTGACAATGCTCTCGTAGATAACGAAGGAAGCCTACTTAGAATTCCAGGACCCACTCTTGTCAGTGGAAACTGCTCAGGGAGCCGGGTGCAGTCATCTCAGTAACTTCAGAGGCTGAGGCAGGAGGACTGTGAGTTCAAGGTGCCTGCGCAACTTGGGCTAGAGGCGACCCTGTCTCAAGATGAAAAATAGAAAATGGCTTGGGGAGGGGGGTACAAGTCAGTCGTAGAGTACTTGCCCAACATGTGCGAGGCCCTGGGTCAAACCCTCAGTACTGCCAAAAAAAAGAAAAGAAAAAAAAAAGAAATTCCTCAGAGTGAAGTCTTCATGGGAAAGAAAATTGTAGTCCCCACTGGGTGACCATGATGCACCCTTCGCTGGAGATATTGCCAGCTTTAGAAGACCCCGCAGGTCAAGGGGGCTTTTGTCATGGGGTTGTCGTCAAACATACTGATTAAAGGAAAGGCTTCTCAGTTTTAGACAGTGGCTGGGTGAGACCAGGGTGTGGAACGACATGAAGGCTGTTAAATTTCTCCATCCATCTTCCGCTCCCAATGAGGCCAAGAAGATTATCTAATAAAAGAATAATTCTGTATGCTAAGGATCCATTTTTCACTTACTCTGTGAATCTCTGAGCTCAATACCCTATGTAAGTTTTTAAAAAACAAAATTAGACAGGCACCATGGCATGTGCCTGTAATCCCCACAACCAGAGGGGCTAAGGCAAGAGGATCTGAGTTTGAGGGAAGGGGCAGCCTGTGCAACTTAGCGAGACCGTCACTAAGTAAAAAAGAAAGAGGGATGCTGTTCAGTGGCGCTCTCGCCTGTGTGCTTGAGGCCCTGGGTCAACTGCCAAAAACAAACAAAACAAAACAAAACAAAACAAAACAAAAAAACAGAAGTCGAGGAAGGATCCCATTGTATTACATCAAATTTAGTTGTCTGGTTGTAAATACCAGCACAGCATGTGTTCTGTTAAAGTGGATGATGTGTTTCTTCATAAGGCCGCTTTGAATAGGCAAATGGGATTGGAAGAGGTAATTCAGCCTCAGAGATTTTAGCTATAATGTTTGGTGAATTCCTTAAAACTGCTGAACAGCACCAGGCATGGTGATGCACGCCTGTAATTCCAGCAACTCAGGTGGCGGAAGCGGGATTGTGAGTTTGAGGCCAGAGGCAGCCTGCATAACTAATGAGACTCTGTTTCAAGATAAAAAAATAACAAAGGGGCTGAGGGGTACTGCTCAGCACTTGCAGTGTGTGCAGGAGGCCCTGGGTTTGGTCTTCCAGTGCCACCAAAACAACAACAACAACAGTAATAATTGCTGAATAGTCTGGGACAGCTCATCACAGTGCGAGGCTGATAGCAGATTTCAGGAGATGTTTGGGGCTGGGGTTTAGCTTGGTAGAGCGCTGCTCTGCACTCTCTGAGGACCTGGGTTCGATCCCCAGCACCACAAAAACAGGAGAAGGACATGGCAATCCACTCCCAAAGCAATCCCACAACAATCAGCCTTTGAAAACCCTATGAGGGTTGCTATATGTTGAAACTGACTCGATGGCACCTAACAACAACAAAAGACCACAGTGCTGTCTCTTGACCCAGTCCAACTGTGCCAGAGCCCCCTGCTGTACCCTGGTGTGAGCAAAGCCTAAGACCCTATGTCTAATTCAGAGATGGATTATCACAGTGGGTTCATTAGAAACTGTTGAAAATGAATGCTGTTATTTCTTGGCCCGTGATGCCTATGGGCAGACATTTAAGAAGAGGCTGTGGTCACAGCTGATGTGCAGATAGTCACACTTGCCATCTTGACTCTGGCTCTTGCTGGAAATAGGGGCATGCAGTTCAGAGCTGCCCCGTTAGGAAAGTGCTAATGTCTTGCTTCCTTGGACTGAACTTACACTTGTGTTTGACAGCGTGTGAGGGAAGTAAAGGGTCCTGCCTTATAGGACACATTTCAAAAATTATCATTAATGAAAACGTCAAGCATTCCACAAAGTACTGAGAGTAATATAATAGACATCCAGTTCACACCACCAGCTTCAAAAGAAGAATTCATGGATATAACTGCAGCCTGCAGCACAGCCCCTTGTGCCCCGGAAGCAATCTGTGAAAGTTCAGTTCATCTTCTCGCCAGCATTTTTCATTCTCACACTGAAGGAGTTGCCAGTCCGATGAGTAAAAAATGATGGAGCCATATTTTTCAAGTTACCATTGGAGTTCCTGAAAATAGATAACACAAGAAGTTCTCAGAGAAATACAACCCCGAAAAGAAGTAAAATATCGATTAAAGTTCACGATAAATTTATTAAAATGGAATGCGAGAGGATATCGACATGTATGTGCTAGTGAATCAGAACGTGTTGACTGTCCTGTTGGATTTTGATTGGTTGCTGAATGATGGATTTGGCGCTACCTGCAAAGGAATGAGCGTGGGCTTATTCTGACAGGTGTCATCTAACAACAAGAGCCATAGGCCTGTACCTGCCTCCTTCCGGCGAGAAGCCACACAGATGACGAGATCTGGCTCTTAGAAGCTTGCCCACACACTCGTAGAGTTCTCAGAAGTCTTTCCCTTCCCTTCGTAACTACTTTCATTTTTCTATTTCATTTGTTTCTCTTTATAAGATCCTAATTTCCAAAATGCCTGAGTCCTAGAGGCTGGAAGAAGATCCTGATGATTTGTTTTGAGCCGTTAGCTGAGATTTGAGATTTGGTGCTGACAGGCAGTGGGAAGTTGTCTGTGCACTGACTTTGGTAACATTTGGTATTTGGAGTAACAGGTGACAGTTGACACTGAAGTTGAGAAGCTGTGTTCAATATATGATATTGGCTTTCCCTGTCCCCCCCCCCAAAAAAAAGGCATTGTGGGGCTATCCTGTGAAGCCAACTTGACTGTGAGTTTATGAATGGGGGTTGTTGTTGTTGTTGTTGTTAGGTGCCGTCGAGTCGGTATCTGACTCATAGCGACCCTCATAGGGTTTTCAATGGCTGTTTCGGGATTGCCTTGGGAGTGGATTGCCGGGTCCTTCTCCCATTTGTGCGGTACTGGGAATTGAACTTGGGACCTCAGAGACTGCAGCGCAGCGCTCTACCAACTGAGCCAAATCCCAGCATGAATGGGGGTAGGGTCCCTTTATTCCCCATTGGATCGCTATACCTCTTGCAGTGTTGCTGTAGGTTGTTGTTGTTAGGTGCCATCAAGTTGAGTGTGATTCATAGCAACTCTGTGTAAAACAGAATGAAACACTGCCCAACATTGTGCCATGCCCGGCACTGTGTGAGTGCTTCTCTGCTGTTCATAGGGTTTTCAATGGCTGATTATTTCAGGATTGTTTGGGAGTTGGGCTGCCAGGTCCTTCTCCCATTTTTGTGATGCTGGAGATTGAAACCAGGCCCTCAGAGAGCACAGAGCAGCACTCTACTAACTGAGCTAAACCCCAGACTATTGCTGTGGGTAGTACTTGCTAAACTGCTGTTGAGTGAATGCACACCATAGTTCCCCTTATTTTCTTCCTGAAGCAGAAATCTACTGCTTGAACAAAGAATTATAAAGCTAGAAGCGATCATCTGTACGTTCTGACCAAGACTCGCTGGCTGTAGCTAGGCAAAGAGGTAACTAAAATTCTCATACAGGCGAGGCTGGGTGATTGTCATTCTTAACTACAGATACTTCCAGAATTCATCATTACCTATTTCAGTGCATAGTTCTTCAGGCATTTAGGGATAACTTTTCTCATATTTTAGCCAAATATTTATTGAACCTTTGCACAGCTGAGTAACATTATCTTCTTAATAACTATTTATAGCTGGTTAAACATCTGAATCTTCTGGAGAGCTGATATGAAAAGTTTATAGTGAGTTAGCAAAATTATTTTTATAGGACAAAGATAAAGTGGCATTGAACGTAAGGGTTTGGTACCATTCAGGGGCTATGTACCTCTTCAATGATTCCAGACTCCTCTGCCCTGCCAGAATGTGAAGGCTGATTCATAGTCAGGCTGGGTTAGGCCACTGCTGTACTAACAAATAAGCCCTCTTAAATCTAAGAGAGCCTACAGCCGTAGTCCTGTGGCATCTGATCCCATCAGATCTCAGAAGCAAAGCAGGGTCGGACCTGGTTAGTACTTGGATGGGAGACCACCTGGGAACACCAGGTGCTGTAGGCTTCGGAGAAGGACCCGGCAACCCTCTCCCAAAAATCCGTCTGCCATTGAAAACACTATGAACAGCGGAGCAGCACTGACAATAGTGTCTCACCTGTTGTACGCAGGGTCGCTATCAGTTGGATACCGACTCAACAGCACCTAACAACAATAACAACAACAAATCTAAGAGAATTCATTCATTGAAAGTTTATTTCTCAATCAATGAGAGACTGGTGTAGTATTCTCTACACACAGCCACAACATCTGGAACATGAGACCACCAAGGTCTCTGCAGCAAGGGAAGAGAGGAGCAGAGGGTCTCCAAGGGCCAAACTTGCTGAGCCACTTATAAGAAGACTGCAGTCACATGGCTATGTCTGTGGATATACAGCTTCCTTCGTGTCCAGGAAGGAGAATGAAGCGGGGTGTGGCTTTCACACAGCACTTCCTCTCAGTGGACTGTCCTTACCGGGCTTGTTGTGACTGATAAAGTGTGTTGATGAAAGGGACAACCCGTACCATTGCTCCACAGGCTGAACTCTACCAATTTGGTCTGCCGATTAGCACATTTGGTTAGAAGTTTCATGTGCTTAGACTGGCAGAAGTGTTTTAGGCTTTGCCAGCCCATACCTTATTTTTATCCAACTCTGTTCCAATGTCCCCTCAAGTTCCCCGCACATCTGTTTTCTCTCTTACATTCCACACCCATGGCCATAAGATACGCTGGCCTTGCTTGGAGAGACTGAGTTGTCTTCTTGACTACATGGATGAATCTTTGGCAACATTTAACACAAAAGGGGAAAAAGGAATAAGAACAGAGAAATGGGCTCATTGAACCCTCAATCTTCTATTTCCTTTTTCTTTCCCTATCATTTCTACTTCTTTTAACATGCGATGCTCTAATTTGGGCGAGGAGTAAAATATTTACACATTTCAAGCCTTTATTTGTTTGCACGAGGCATAAGGAGGCAAGACCAGTATGGGGCCGGGGGAGGCAGAAAGGAAGAGAGCAGCGGGAGAGGGCTGGGGAGGGGAGGGTTAAGACGGAACATGTTTACCGCCATTGCACCGAGCCTGACTCCAGAGAGGAACTTGGGCGATAATTTTATTTTTCATATAAAACTTCACGCCTCATTTTATTTTCGTATAAAATTTCACAAGTTCTGTCACATTCCTCCTCAGCCGAAGAGGAATTCCAAGGTGCCCTGCAGCGCCCCTGGTCATTGTCAAGCGCAGTCCAGTGTGAAGGCAGCGCTCTCATCTCCTGTGCGGCATGAAGCGTCCTGTGTCCTCAGCGGCAGGGCCCCGGGGGATGCGGGTGTCCTGGAGCAGGACACGGCTAAGGCGTGCGAGGGAGGGAGGGAGCCGTGAGGCGAGCAGCCGCCAAGGGCTTCTCTCCCTGGAGAGTAGGTTTTTCTCCGGCGGGTGGCTGTGTGGATTTGGTGGCGATTCTCCACTGGTGACTTTCGAGGCCCGGGAGTGGGCGATGTGGTGCCTGGGGATTGTGGGTCTCTGTGCTCAGCCACAGGCCCTGGGACTCTGTGATGAGGGCAGCCACCCACTGCAGGACCTGCCTTGGGCAGGTGATTTTGTGGCAGCTCACAAAGCTCCGTTCTGCTCAGGTGCCAGTCAGACCACAGCAGACTCTAGTTCTTCTGGTGCCCCCTGTAGACTGTCAGCCCATCACAGTCCTGTCTTTAGAGCTGTAAAAATGTGGGTGAAGAATAGTCTTCCCCAGGGCCCCTCAAGTCCAAGGAGATACACAGTTAATTCTCCATATGTCTCCCTTAATCCTCCCACTTCCGTTTAGGGCAGCTACTACCTCTTTCCCCTAGAAGGGAGAGAAAGGCAGTTAGGAAATAACTCTGCAAGGGGGTCATTTCTCAAAGAACATTGTGGGGGGCACCAGCCAGCAGCCCAGGGTCTTCTGCGGGACTGGACTGGTCACTAGTGGTGAGGGCAGAAAGGCTTCGGGAAGCCAACTACAAAGGAACTTTATAATACAGGAACAAACAGGAAGCGGAACAGATAGGAACAAACAGGAACTGGAGCTCTTCTGCTTCCGGTGCTGGGCCTGGAGGCTGTCCTTAGCTTGATTGGAGATCTGTTGGTCTTTTGTCTCTGGTGCTGGGCTTGGAGACTATCCTCTGTTGCTTGTTGTCTCAGCACTCTTCTCCTCTTTGGTCTCTGTTGCCTCTGAAGTCTCTCTATCTCGATGCTAGCAAGATGGATCTCTGATGATCAGTGATGATGATTCAGAGACTTGAGCGATGGAATGGCTGTGATGGAATGGCTGCTGCAGGGACAGTGAGCCCTGCTTATATCCTCCCTAAGGTTGGCAGTTAACAGACCTTAGCCACCACAACCGCTGATAGCCAGAGACTAACCAATTATCTCTCAGCTTGTGCAGCTGTGCCAAACCAATCAGGACAGGTATGCTAATTTTGGGTGAAACCAGATGCAACTATTAAGCCAATCAGAGGGATACTATTAATTTCCAATCAGGGGATGAGGTGAGTTTGGTTACAGCCAATTAGAGAACAGAGGGGTCTAAGCAGGCAGGCGCCATCTTGGATCACTCTGCCCAGAGAGACCCAGATGTGGGTCACGGGTTATTGGGTGCCATCTTGCCTGGAGGATAGATGTTAGTCCTCCAAACAGGTTAGATAGGCTCCTATGATAGTGGTCTTATCTAGGATCCCAACAGAACATGATGAATTTTTAGCTTTTGCTCATATAGCCTGGAGGTGGGTAGTGAGCAAACCAGTCTGACCGTGTCCCATTACTGTATCTTGAATCTCAAATGGCCCCCGAATGCCCAGGTGTTAAAGGCTTGTTCCCACCAAATGTGGTGGCTCACATTTGTAATCCAAGCAACCTGGGAGGAAGAGACAGGAGGATCACAAGTTCGAGGCCAGAGGCAGCCTGCACAGCCTACCAAGATCCTGTCTTGAAATAAAAAATGAAAAATGGGCTAAAGGTGCAGCTAAGTGGCAGAGCACTTGCAAAGTGTGTGTGAGGCCCAGGGTTTAGCCCTCAGCACCACAGTAAATACATACATACATCCAAAATCCATGGTAGAAGTGGAGCATGTTCACTACCATGGTATGTTTCTCTTTACCCAGAACTATGTAATGACAATCACCAGCCACTCTAGTCCTTCCTTTGTACCAGGCCCTCCCCTGAGCCCTTGCCCTTTTAATGATGTCTTTTAGCTTCACAGTAGTTCTGTAAGGTTGTTGCTGTTGTTGTTAGGTGCCATCCAGTCGGGTCCAACTCATAGCCATACTATGTACAGTGGAACGAAACACTCCCCAATTCTGTGCCAGGCACACAATCTTATTTATGTTTAAGCCCATTGTTGCAGACACTGTGTCAATCTACCTAGTGGAGGGTTTTCATTTTTTTTTTCTCATTGACCTGCCACTCTCCTAAACATGATGTCTTTCTCCAGGGATTGGTCTCTCCTGACTACATGTCCAAAATATGTAAGATGCAACCTAGCCATCCTAGCTTCCAAGGAGCACTCTGGTTGCACTTCTAGGACAGATCTGTTGGTTCTTTTGGCAGTCCATGGTATATATTCAGTAGACGTCTCCAGCAGCATAATTCAAAAGCGTCCATTCTTCTCCTGTCTCCCGTGTTCAGTGTCCACATTTCACAACCATCTGATGCGACTGAGATACAGGTTGCATAGCTTTCAGCCTCATAGCAACCTGCAAGCCCCCACAGTACAGCAAACTGACAGTCTGCAGGGTAGGTACTGGTGGTTGTTCCACTTGTGTCCTAAAGGGGAACATTATTTCAACTGGCCTGATCTGGACAACACAGGGTTGTGGAGACATGCTCACACGTTAGTTATGACCTGTTGAATATAATGGGAGTAAGGATAAAAATGAATCTGCTTTGAGAGTAAAAACTGCTGCAGCTGAGTTGAGGAGATTCTTAGCATATGTTGTTGTTGTTGTTAGGTGCCGTCGAGTCGGTATCCGACTCATAGCGACCCTCATAGGGTTTTCAATGCCTGACTGTTTCGGGATTGCCTTGGGAGTGGGTTGCCAGGTCCTTCTCCCATTTTTGCGGTGCTGGGAATTGAACTCAGGACCTCAGAGACTGCAGCGCAGCGCTCTACCAACTGAGCTAAATCCCAGCCCCTCTTAGCATATACTTGTATACTATTTCAACTGGCTAGAGTTGGACCACAAAGGATTGCAGAGATACACTCACATAGTAGTTCTGCCCTTTTGAATAGAATGGAGTTAGAGGTAAAAATGAATCTGGTTGTAAACCACCCACCCTGTACGTCCTCCCTTTGCAGATGGGGACGTTGAGTGGGGATTAAATGACTGGTCCAAGGTCACGAGCTGGTAAGTGGCGCGGCCAGGACGCGCTTGGCCGCAGTCGGTGTGGTCAGCCCGTCTGCCCTTTAGACAGGTCAACAGCACGTGCTTCAGCCCATCATATGCTTAGGCTCAGGGAAGGGGAAAAAGCAGTGATGGACTCAGAGTCCCGAGGAAGCCAACTCGCCCTGGTGGGTCGGCTGGAGCTTTCTGCCAGCTAAAGAACAGATACAGCTTCCTCGGGAGACGCTGAGCAGGGGCGGCCACCACGCATGCCCTTGTGGACGGGGGCCTGGTGTTCCTCCTCCCCTTGTCCTGCGCTGCTGGGGAATTCCAGAAAAGGAAGGAGCTGACCCCTGGCCTCTGCTCCCCAAGAGCTTTCTCTCTGCTCAGCCTCCATGTTCTTGCCAGCAAGAAACCCTCGCTCTTCCCCGTGAAAGGGATCTCCCATTCCCCCTGTAGATGTGCCCCCGGGGTCCCCCTCTTCTTAGTCCAGTTCTGAGAGCCCAGAAATGTCTGGGAAAGGTGAGGAAGGGCATTTCAGGTGGTTATTGGGGAAAAGGCTCAAATCCTTTCAGTCAGGGATCCGGTCAACACCGGTTATCAAAATAGAAACTGCCTGCCTATTAGTAGTTCACCTCTGCAGACAAAGAGTAGCTGAATGTGATCAAGTTGTACTTCAAGGAAAGGGGAGTCTGGAAAGGGATGAGAAGGGAAAGAGGTGACCCAGCGTTGTCCCAACACAGCCCTGCCACGTGAGTTTCCAGGGTGCAAGAGAGATGGGACAGGCAGGGTTTTGCTCTTCACAGATGTATCGATCTGCAGGTTTTCCTTTAAGGGAATTTTTCTCAGATGATTGTAGATTCACATGCCCTTGTAAGAACAATATAAAGAGTTTCTCTGAGCACTTTATCCAGTTTCCCCAGGGGTAATATTTTGTAAAAATACAGTGCCATGCCATACCAGGTTGTTGATGTTGACATAACTCATTGATTTTACGCAGATTTCCCCAGTTTGTTTTGAATTCATCTGTGTGGTTTGTGTGTTTAGTTCTACACAATTGTATCACACGTAGGTTTACATATTGTTAGGTGCTGTCAAGTCGAGTCTGACTCATAGTGACCCTATGTACAACAGATGGAAACACTGCCTGGTCCTGTGTCAATGCTTATCTGCTATTCATAGGGTTTTCCATGGCTCGCTGTTTCAGGATTGCTTCCGGAGTGGGCTGCCAGGTCCTTTTCCCATGTCATTTTATATACTCACTGCTAAGGTCAAAATGCCTTTTGGGATTGGCTTTTTCACTCAGTCTAATTCCCTGGACTGCCATTGAAAACCCTATGAATAGCAGAGAAGCACTGACAATAGTGTTTCACCTGTTGTACCTAGGGTCGCTATGAGTTGGATACCGACTTGATGGCACCTAACGAGAACAATCCCCCTGGAGATCCATCGCAGTTGTTGTATCTATAAGTAGCTCATTCCTTTTTATGGCTGAGTTATTATTCCATGATATGTATGCATCACAACTGTTTTATGGGTCATAAATGGTTTGGCCTTCCAGGGCTTAGTTGACTTAATCACATTTTCTTACCAAATCTGTAAACTAAAAAATCTGGGCTGATGTGTATAGACTGTTAGTTGCTTGTTATGGTTAAATTCCTATTACATCTTTGTCATTCCTTTAGTGAGTAATCAGAACATTAGCCTGACATGTCATAATGTTGCCAGCTTTGTGCGTACACATTTCGTTACAGAGTAGGTAGAAAATGCCCCCTTAGGACACAGTCCTCATATTTTCAAGATTTATTTTAAGTGGTTCCATGCAGTTGAGTGGCTCAGCCTCTTCACAATCCCAAGGTGACATTGACGGCGTTCCTCCAATCAGCTTCTGATTACTTTGCTTTTATGAGAGACATGGCCTTTGGTAGCAAACACTGTGCTGGAGAATTGAGTTCTCTAAAGCAGGGGTCCCCAAGTATCTGGCTGTGCTTCCAGGCCATCTGTATTTACAGCTGCTCCTCATCACTCACATCACCCCTCGAGCTCCGCCTCCAGTCAGATCAGCGGCCCCCGACCGAGGCCGTGGAAAAGTCGTCTTCCACAAAACCAGTCCCTGGTGCCAAAAAGGTTAGGTTGGGGGGTGCTGGGGGAGTGTTGATGGGGAAAATGGAAATCAGAGGTTAAGGTTTAAAAATAGGAGGGAAGCCCGGCGCGGTGGCACACGCCTGTAGTCCCAGCGGCTGGGGAGGCGGAGGCAGGAGGATCACAAGTTCGAGACCAGAGGCAGTCTGCATAATTTAGCAAGACCCTGTCTCAAAAAAAGTAAAGGGCTGGGGGCACAGCTCAGTGGTCCAGCACTTGCAAAGCATGCAGGTGCGAGGCCTGGGTTCAGCCCCCAGTGCCAAAAACAAAAAAACAACAACAACAACAACAACAAAAAAAAAAAAAAAGGAGGGAAAAGAGGTCCACAGACTTTGCAAAGGCAGTTTGGGTTCCTTGTCCTTCAGCTTCTTGGCATAGGTTGGGTCGGGCTGCTTAGAAGCAGCTCGGAAACTGCGTCAGGGAAGTTAACTTGGCTTCAGCCAGCGTGTTACAGAGGCCACAGCACTCTGTGTTTGGGCTGATGTGAAAGGCAGGATGCTTTTCCCTTGGTGTGGACAGTTGCGGAAGCAGATGGCGTAACAGGAAGGACCTCCGCTATGCAACAACTCAATAAATTGTAGAAACGCTGGCACCAGCCCAGGGAGGAAACGGAAGTCTTTGCAAGACGCACCTATTCATTCGTTTTCTTTCTGAAAAGGTCAAAGAATATTTCTACAGCAGTGAGGTGACACTGTTAATATCTATCCGATCACATGCAATGATGATATTTTCCAGCATGTCCTGTGTTGATGAGGGAGAGGGAGGCTTGGGGCTAACTGCACCCGAGTTAGGCCAAGTTAGGCATCAGGCTTCCTCTGAAATTCGTCTTGGTGCTTAAGTAGAAGGCAAGGGTTTCTTGCTTGTTTTCCCTTCAGGAGTGGGATGCAGTTTGATTTCTTTCTTTCTTTCTTTCTTTTTTTTTTTTTTTAGGTTCTTAAATGTCCTCTTTTAATTATATTTTGGATAATGATGAAGAGAGATTCCATTTGGTTATGAGAATAAATCTTAAAAGGCTCAGTGACTCCTTTATCTGCTGCTTGAAACAACTCCCACTGGCAAAGAGAGTTACATTAATTGTCATTACTTGGGAATTATGGAATCAGAGCAGCTGACATTCGTTTTATCATTCGTGTATGTAAGTGACAGTGGCATTATTTACTCTAAATTAAGTTCCACTCCTGGTTCTAAAAGTTATAACAGTGACAAGAAGTAGAGCGCTATTAACTTTTATGTTGGGAAGCAGTTTTCTAGTGGAGATAGAAAGGCAGCCATCATTCCAGACTTCTTAACTGAGAGAAACCTATAAATATACACCTGACTTCTCAGGAATGGGTTGAAATGTTTACCAGGTGCACTAGTGGGTTTTCTTGTTTTCCATTCTCCGAAAGGAATAGGCATTCTTTCTGATATATGCAGCCCCACATACCCCTTTTATTCTCTGCACCCCCAGCCTGTGGGATGTGCTGCCCACATTCAGGGGGGATCTTTCCCACTTTGTTGGCCCATGTTGTTGTTGTTAGGTGCTGTTGAGTCGGTATCTGACTCATAGCAACCCTCATAGGGTTTTTAATGGCTGTTTCGGAATTGCCTTGGGAGTGGGTTGCCATGTTCTTCTTCCATTTTTGCGGTGCTGGGAATTGAACTCAGGACCTCAGAGACTGCAGTGCAGCGCTCTACCAGCTGAGCTAAATCCCAGTCCCTATGTTGGCCCACAGATGGGCTTTTACTATTATCTTAGATATTCTCAATCCAGTCAAGATGACACCTGTAACTGTCACACGTAGGCATGAAGAATCTGAAATGAGGCTGTACTGGGGGTAAAACTTTTGCCCCAGGCTCTGCCCTGAATGTCTAGAAGGTGACGAGCCTGTTCACCAAGGGGGAGAACCGAGATGAAAAGCAGTGGCGGTTGAGAGACGGGGTCTGCGTCGCCCTGGCTTCAGACAGTCTCTCTCTTTTCTGTAACCTGCACATAATGGGCTAAATGTTTGACTCAGAGCAAGCAAGGGGTGCAGGAAAAAACCCCCTCATTCAGAGGCAGAAACCAGGCTTAAGAGAACCTGGGCTTTATTCAGAAACGAAAGACTGGCTCCAGACAGTGGGACTCTCCTGGGAGGACAGTAAGGGGCGTGGAGAGGATGGGAGGGCCAGGATGGGGCTCCCTCTAGGTGTGTCTGTAGCACACGGCTCCCAGCGGGCAGAGCGGGTATTGCTGGTGATTACCAGGAAGCGGCGTGCACCTCTCTGGGCCTTACGCTCTCCTAACCGGTGGCTTCACTCTCTTCCCCGCCTGCAGCTGGCGCTCATGATCGAGTCGGCTGGGCTTTTGGCCTGGGCTTGGAAAGACTGGCCATGGTCCTGTACGACATCCCTGACATCCGCCTCTTCTGGAGCGAGGACGAGCGCTTCCTGAAGCAATTCCGCGTGGCCGACATCAACCAGAAGGTGAAGTTTCAGGTAAGGCGATGGGTCAGCATGGAGCAGACAGCAAAGGTCGGCCTCAAGGACCGGGAGGACCACGCACTTGAAAAGCCAGCCGATGAATTTTTAAATGATGTAGATGTCAAAACAGATTCTTATGTCTGCAGACACTCAAGGGGTTCATACCCTTTCAGAAATTTTATGCAGGAGAAAAATTTATCAGTCTTATTAGTCCAAGCAGAGTGAAGTTTGGGCGTAGTTAGCGATCATTTTGTCATTGTGAAATACTCATATATATATATATATATATATATATATATATATATATATATATACAGGATCTATATCTATATCTCTATCTATATATATCCTATATATGTATCACACATATATATTTTATCATTTTACCTCCATTCCATGTGTGTATATTAAAAGTATGTTTATTTTGGTTTCTTTTTTCTTTTCTTTTCTTTTCTTTTTTTTTTTTTGCGGTACTGGGGGTTGAACCCAGGGCCTCACGCCTGCATGCTCTGCAAGTGCTGGACCACTGAGCTGTGCCCCCAGCCCATTTTTTTACTCTTTGAGACAGGGTCTCACTAAATTACGCAGACTGCCTCTGGTCTCGAACTTGCGATCCTCCTGCCTCCACCTCCCGAGCTGCTGGGATTACAGGTGTGCGCCACTGCACCCAGCTAAAAGTATGTTTCTTATGAACAGCAGAGTTGAGGCTATTCTTTTAACCCAGATTTAAAGTCTTCGTCTTCTAATTGGAGTGTTGAGTACACTTAGATTTAATGTACTTACTTATATGACTGGGATAGATTCTGTCATCTCTGTATTTCTTCCCCAATTTCCTTATCTATTCTTTATTTCTTTATTCCTTTGTTTGGAAAGTGAGGTTTATTATTTTTGGTTTTGTTTTCCATTTTATTTCCTCTATTGCCATTTTGTCTCACCATTTTATGTAATTTTAGGTGGTTACCCTAGATTATAATATCCATAATTAATTCATCACACTTTGTTATTGTTGTTGTTAGGTGCCGTCGAGTCGGTATCTGACTCATAGCGACCCTCTGTACGACAGGAGAAACACTATTGTCAGTGCTTCTCTGCTGTTCATAGGGTTTTCAATGGCAGATTGATTTTTGGGAGGGGGTTGCCAGGTCCTTCTCCCAAGCCTACAGCTTCTGGTGTTCCCAGGCGGTCTCCCATCCAGGTACTAACCAGGCCCGACCATGCTTAGCTTCCGAGATCTAGGGGATCGGATGCCACAGGGCTACAGCTGCAGGCCATCACACTTTACCACGAGTAAATGTTATACAGCTCCATGAGCTATTTAACAGCCTTATAATAGTGTAATACTGTTTACTGTTCATATTTTTGTATTTCCATATTTTCTTTCCCTATACATTATGATCCACAGCATATTGCAGCATTTTCTTCAAACAGTCAGTTGTCTGTTAGAGATATTAAAGCCATGTCACTCTGTGTCCCTGGAGGTGAATCCCACTGACCCCTGCTCCTTCCCATGGACACTGTTTTTCTCGGAACCATTTCCCTTTACACCGAGGAACGTCCTCCTGCAGCGCAGAATGGATTCCCTCAGTTTTCGCTGGTGTGCAGAAGCCTTTGGTTCACCTTCTGTTTTTGAGGACTAGTTTTTAGGAGCATAGATGTCTAGGTCATCAGACTTGTTCTTCCTTTCTGCTCTTTAAACCTGTCATTTCATTGCCTTCATCTTTTTACTCAGGTTTTCCACATTTTGACCTGTGTATGATTTTCTGTCAGTTTTCCTGCTGGGTGTGCCCCGATCGTCTCAGTTTAGTCACTATCACTATCCCCACTGCACAGATGAGGAAAGTTTACTTACTGTTCTTCTCCCAAGCAGCCATCTCGTTGGCAGGGTTACCACAGTGTTTGCCCATTTCCCGAGGTTTAACCCGC
Organism: Pedetes capensis; assembly: GCA_007922755.1. NCBI lineage: Eukaryota > Metazoa > Chordata > Mammalia > Rodentia > Pedetidae > Pedetes > Pedetes capensis. Next base: position 3,282 of record VMDO01030123.1, on the reverse strand, counting down.
GTTAAAACTCACAGTGGATTATTCAGCGCAGAGCCAGAGCTTTTAAACTCTTCTAACAAATCTAATGCAGGCTAGGATTTAGCTCAGTTGGTAGAGCACCACTCTGCAGTCTCTGAGTCCCAAGTTCGATTCCCAGCACCACAAAAATGGGAGAAGGACATGGCAATCCACTCCCAAGGCAATCCCGAAACAGTCAGCCATTGAGAACCCTATGAGGGTCGCTATGGGTCGGATACGACTTGACGGCACCTAACAACAACAACAAATCTAATAATCGGTGCACAACTTAGAGACAAATAAAGCACTGCGTTCAAATGATCTGTCCTAGGAATTTATTAGCAGCCAGCTGCATATGATTCGCAGGCTTCAACACGCAGGCGAATCGCCTGCGGATCTTGTGAATATTCAGGGCGAGACCCCAGATTCTGCATCTCTCACAAACTTCCAGTCATTGCTGCTGCTGCTGCTGCTGCTCCACAGGCCACACTTTGAATGGAAGCAGTGACGGTCAGAATTATTTCACAGTCAGAGCCCCAGCCACCATATCTGTAAACTGAGGTCAGATCCTCTGGCCAGTGAGGAAACTCCATCCCACCTCTGGTGTATTCAACGTTAAGTTTAGCGTACCTGTTCCATAAGCACGTCTATAATTTATGTCTTTTACATTTAATCTCGAAACTTTTCTTTTTTCTTGCACTAAATTTTGTCACCATGATTTTCATACACTTTTAATACTTTTACCCTTTTTTAAACTTTTGATAAATTACTTCCTTAGATTCCCTCCTTCCTTCCTTCCCTTCCTTCCTTTCTTCCCATTTGTATCTATCCAGGTGAGGGCACTGTGTGAATGAACTCATACAGTTTAAATGCACATTGAAAAATTATACTTGACAGAGATTTACTTGTGCTCTTGAGAAAAAAATTGAACAAGAGATGATGATAAAGAAATTGTGAGGGCAAAGGATTGGGGGAGCGTCTCCAGGACAGCAGCTGTGAAAGGGTCTCCTGTCAACCTGGTCATGTCTGAGTTCAGTTGTGCCTTGACAGCCAAGGAAACTGTGTCAGAGTTTGTCTGTGCCCTTCCCAGGGCAGCAAACACCAGCAGCGAGTGCTGTACTGTATGAAGACTGGGAGCTTCTTACGGCCAGGGCTGGCTCTTTATTTATTTATGCCTTCTGCCAGTCACGATTCAATACACCGTTCAGCTAGACATTATTTTATTGAGACGTTGTGATACCTGCCATTTGTTGAGTGCTATGTGCAAATCATTAAACTAACTCACAGCTTTTATAACTTTTATGGAGTGGCATTTAGCTCAGTTGGTAGAGTGCTTGCTCTGAGTACTCTGAGGACTTGGGTTCCATCCCCAGCACCACAAAAATGGAAGAAGGACCTGGCAGCCCATTCCCAGAACAATCAGCCATTGAAAACCCTATGAGTAGCAGAGAAGCACTTGACAGAGTGCTGGGCAGGGCACAGTGTTGGGGGAGTGTTTCATTCTGTTGTACACAGGGTCATTATGAGTCAGCCGTGACTCAAGGGTATCTAACAACATCAACATGGCTTTCATACAGGACAATGCACGTGGTGGATATGGTAGATCCATTTTATAAATGATGAAACCGAGGCTTCACACGACCATGTCGCCCTAACCATAATAACTCTACTGGTAAGTGATAGAGTGAAGATTTTCACCCAATCTGACTCCAGAGAGCTTCAAATTGTGATTCTGTAGGCTCTAATATTGTCTATACCAAGATACTGTTAGATTCTGGAGTCCATCATGTGAAACTGATAGTTCCTGACTCAAGTTGTTTCTAAGCAGGAGGAGGAGACAGATTTATCAGGAAACATTTGTATAATAGTAGGAAGCAGTGATGGATCTGTGCATGGGTGATTGCAGAATTTCACTGGTACTGACCAGTGAATGTGGAGGTCAAATTTTTTTCCCACTTTCTTTAATCCTGTTTTGCTAGTTAAGTCTCTAAATCCTTCCGTGTCTCTCCAGAATTGTAGGAGGGCTCCAGCCTGATTAGTTGCTAATCTCTCTGGCTTGGAATAGCTCCTAGATCTGCTTTGGCTGTCATTATCATAAATGGCGTCTGATAGAGACTTAGCGCAGGACGTCGCCGTGTTTCCTCATTCTCTTCCCAGATAAATCCTGCTATGAGAATCCCATGAGCTCAAGATTAATGGATCACAAACTTTTTTTTTTTTACTGTTTCTGTGTACATTTTTCCCATCTCACAAAAGTTTAAAGCATATTAAAAATCCTCTTTTGTTAGCAAAGAGATGCTCGTCTCAAGAGAAACTAATCGAAAGGGATAGAGGAAGAAATGGGAAGATGATCAACCGTGGAACCTTTTGGGTGTTCAGTAAGCACCGTCGACTTAGCCAGGAGAAGGCAGGCAGTGATATGCAAATGGGTGGTTGTTGTCAGGTGCTGTCCTGTGGGTCCATCTCAGTGACCCTGTGTCCAACAGACGAAGCAACCCAAGCACCATGTCTGTGCTTCTCTGCTATTCTTAGGGTTTTCTGTGGCTGATCGTTTCGAGAGTGGGCTGCCAAGTCCTCCTTCCTAGCCTGCAGCACCTGGTCTTCCACTCCAAGGTGGTGTTTTCTATGGCTGATCGTTTCGAGAGTGGGCTGCCAAGTCCTCCTTCCTAGCCTATAGCACCTGGTCTTCTACTCCAAGGTGGTCTTCCATCCAAGGACTAACCAGGCCCAACCCTGCTTAGCTTCTGAGGTCAGACGAAATGACATTCCGGGGTGGTATGGCCGTAGGTGTGAGAGCAAATAGGCACATTTGTATGGAGTCATGATTGTGCTAGCAGGTAAAGCACAGCGCCTATCATGTTGTGTTTAACCTGTTATAACTATTACTTGTATCTCCACCAGCACCATTAATACCATCACTACCCCCACGGCTACATCTGGGCAGAGGACAGACTGTTCTGAGAACAGCAGCCCTCAGCTGGGCACAGTGGCGCACGCCTATAATCCCAGCAGCTCGGGAGGCGGAGGCAGGAGGATCACAAGTTCGAGACCAGAGGCAGTCTGCGTAACTTAGCGAGACCCTGTCTCAAAAAGAAAAAAAATGGGCTGGAGGTGGCAGCTCAGTGGTCCAACACTTGCACAGCGTGCAAGCATGAGACTCGGGGTTCAACCCCCAGTACCACCAAAAACAAAACAAAATAAAAAAAATAGCAGCCTCAGTCCTCAGGCCTCCTGCCCTTACACCTCAGCTTCTCCCTCCAGCCCTGCCAGCACCGGAGTCCTACA
>VMDO01030122.1:0-17500 GCA_007922755.1 Pedetes capensis | reverse complement strand
CATGCTTCTCCGTCTGTACCCAATCAATATCCTAGTGCAAAATATGAAAGAAATCTACGTCAAACTGAAATAAAATTAGCAAAACTAATAACAAACTCGTTCTTAGCAATTTAATGATCAGAAATGCAACTGTTAACTCATTAGGCTAAATATCTAAACAACTAATAATCATGAAACAAAAATTTATAGACAAACAGAAAAATACCACTAGTAAATCTTCCAGAACTAGGACACGTTCTAGAACATTTTTATGAAGTCCAAGAATTTACCCTGATAGTAATATGGTTTGATTTTTATTAAAAAATAATGTTACTTTAAATGTTTCTTGCACAATCTGTTTGAAGCATACATTTAGTAAGCTGAAATAACAAAGCACAAACACTGAAGTTTCCTTTGAAATAATATGCTTATGCAGCTCAACAGAGTTGACTCTGTCTGTGTCTCTGTGTGTGTGCGCGCGCGTATGTGTGTTTGTGTGTTGTGGCAGAGGCTCACTGATACTAGAAGTTTTAACAGTCTAGAAGGAAAAAACATCACTATGCTTACCTCATCATCATTGACAAGTTCTTTTTTCACCACTTTCATAGCATATATCCGATCTGTTTTTTTTAATCGAACCAATAGTACTTTGGCGTAACTGCCTCTCCCTATCACCCGGAGCAAATCAAAATCCTGAAGACCTAAACTGGATGAAGCTTTGCCACTTTCCCTGGTGTTCATTGCCTGTTGAGGACAGTAATACCAAATACTTCAACAACAACAACATACCTGGAAGTAGTTTGCATAGTGCCTTATATTTTTAGCACTTTATTATACCTATAATGATTTAAAAATGAGTACACTGGAAAAATAGGGGAATAATCCAAATATGCATTTGAGTTTTACTACATATTAGTCATAAGGCTCCATAAATCTTGTAAGTTGATAAAAGTATAATCAAAACTGATATTATAGTTGTATAATGGAAAAAGCCAATGCTGTATTACTCTGTACCCCACCATCATTTACCAATAAAGGGATGGAGAAAAAATTCCCAAAATATAACTAGCAAGAAGCATAAATTAATACTTATACAGTGTGTGTACACTCATACATAGAAATCTTCATGTATATGAATATAAAGCCATTCTCTTGTTTTTTTCAAGTAGCTCAGTGCTGAAACTTTTGTAGCAAGCAGCAGTGATAGCTTTTCACAGGGAGGAACCATTTGCTACATGATAGGCTGGGATTTCTTAGTCACTCTGGGTTATAGAATTTCCTCTAATACAAGGGTCAGCAAATGAAGGCCTGGGACATACTGCCTGTTTTAGTCAACAAACTAAAAATATCTTTCACACTCTTTATTTGTTGAAAAGAGTTAAAAAAAATATCTTAAAACATGTGAAAACCATATGACATTTGAATTCAGGTCCACAAATAAAGTTTTATTGGATCACACACAAAAAATACTTTCTTAAAAATAGTTTAAGTTCTTCATTCTTTTCTTACATCATTCTAAACCTTATCATCTATAAGAGGTAGGAGGAGCTTATGAGTTGAGGTAAGAGGGGTAGTAACCGGAGCAGCCAGGGAACTGAACACTGAGAAATGTAAAAGGATGTCTTTAAAAGGACCTGATCACTTTTAGGTATGGGGGCAATAGAGAGGCACGAATAAAAAAATCACACTGGATTTCATGACTCAGAGATTGAGGGTTCCACCAACAGAGAAAATAAAGCATGTGGATAGGATAAGACTGACAACTGTTATGGACAAAAGTTTGGTTTTCAGATTGAATTCAGCAGTTACAATGGCACATCAAGATGAAAGTCTGCTCAGAGGCTGCCAGAAGCTTGATATACACAATGTGAGATAGTGAGAGGCCATGCTTAGAGGCATTTGGGGATGTACCGGCAGGGACAAGCAGGAGGCAGTTCAGCTAGCAGAAGACACTTGTCCACATTTTGCTGATGGATGATATGGGATGTCAAAGTTAATCCTTCTTTGTTTGCAACTAAAAATTTAAGCTTCTGCCAATCTGTAGAGGAGTCTGAAAAGAATCTTTTACTAGATACCTGCAAAGTCATCAGCACATAATGTCTCCCAGAGAATAAAGTATGAGTTCTCTGAAGTGAAGAGTCTCAAGAAAAGCAAAGAGCAGCCGGGTGCAGGGGCATACACGTGTAGTCCCAGCTACTCAGGAGGGTCACTTGAGCCCACAAGTTCTAGACTGACCTGGTCAACATAGTAAGAGCCAGTCTCAAAAACAAAAACGAAGAAAAAAAAAAAAAAAAAAAGAAAAGAAAATGTTTTGAGAAAGATAAAGAAACCAGCAATCACAACACAGAAAGGAAAAGTATGCATGAAAACTAAGGCAGAATAAGCCAGGCACGGTGGCGCCTGCCTGTAATCCCAGTGGCTCAGGAGGCAGAGGCAGGAGAATCGCAAGTTCCAGACCAGAGGCAGCCTGTGTAACTTAGTGAAACCCTATCTCAAAAAGTAAAAAAATGGGCTGGGGGTGCAGCTCAGTGGTACAGTACTTGCAGAGCATGGAAGCACAGGGCCCTGGGTTCAACCTCCAGTATCGCAAAAAAATAAAAAGTAAAAAAATAAAACTAAGGCAGAATGACAATTCAAAAGAATCATATGTGAAAATTGAGAAAAAATAATTTGATTTGGTAATATAAGGTAGTCAAAGAAGAGAGAAAAGAAACCGTATTAGGGCAGGTAATGAAAGAAGACAATGATAAGAAAATAAGTCAACGTGTAAACTTAAGAAATGGTTTAACTAGAAACTTTAAAGGGGAATCCAATGGGGAAAAAAAAAAGCTCAGTACTTTTCAAATATGGTAATAAAAGACTGAATGAAACAACAGAAACCAGATGATAAAGGGCATACAGAAAATAACTGCTAGCTGGGGACCATGGTATATGCCTATGATCCCAGCAGCTTGGGAGGTTGAGGCAGGAGGATCCTGAGTTCGAGGACAGAGGTAGCCTGTACAACTTAGTGAGACCATGTCTCAAATTAAAAAAATAAAAATGGGGCTGGGGGTACAGCTCACTTGTGGAGTACTTGCTTAGCATGTGTGAGGCCCTGGGTTCAACTCCAGCAAAAACAAGGAGGAAGATATGAAGGAAGGAAGGAAGGAAGGAAGGAAGGAAGGAAGGAAGGAAGAAAATAAGTGCTGATGTAGAACTCTATATCCTGCAAAAAATCATTCTCAAAGTAAAAGTGAAATAGAAATATTTTGAGACCAACAAAAAGAAAAAATCCATTGCTAGCAGGCTCTCATTAAATGACATATTCAAGGAGAAAAACCATGATGTCAAATGGAATGAGAGAGATGAAAGAAAGAATGAAGAACAAAAACAGTAAAATATAGGCAAATCTAAACAAGGACCAATTGTTTAAAAACATTAATACACACACAGAGAATTTCAAAATATGACAAAAATATTTCTAAAGGCAGGAAGGGAGAAAGAATGAACTTAACATATGCCAAAGTCACTGCATTTTTGGAAAATGGTAAAAGTATGATTAACAACTTGTATAAAGTATTAATAAGATAAGGATACAAGATGCAATCTGTAGATAAACCAGTAAAAGAATGGCAAACAGGTTGAAAAATAAGTTAAAAAACCCGGATGAGCGGATGAGTTGCCACTGCACATTAAACACATTAAAGAGACTGACCACACAAAGTGTTGACAAGGATATGGAACTAATGGAACTCTCACACATTGCTGATACAAAGAGAAAGTTTCTAGTATTATCAGCTAAAGCTGAATGTACGTTATCACCCAGCAGTCCCAGAACTGGTTATACACCTAAGAGAAATGCTTATATTATGTGCTAAATCACATTTGTAAGAATGCTCATAGCAACACATCATAATCCCAATCCAGAGGGAAAAACCAATGGTAGGACAGATAAACAGAAACAATAGTGAAAATAAATGAAATAGTGATGTAGGAAACATGGCTGAATCTTCCCATGTGAAGATCCTATGCTATGTGAAAGAAGCCAAATACAAAAGACTACTTATTGTATGAGTCTATATAAAGATTGAATAACAACAAAAAAAGGCAAAACTAATTTGTGCAGTGGTTCCTTGTAGGGAAGAAGGAAGTACTAATGAGTGCAGAAGGCACAAGATGGGATTCTGGGATGTTGGTGGATACTATTTCTTGATTCCAGTGGTTGTTCCATAGTGTTCACTTTGCAAAAATTCAGCTAACTACTCATGATCTGTGCACTTCTACACGTACTTCTACAATTCAAAAGATATTAAAAATCTTAAAGGCAGATGAGTCTTTGGTAAACACCAAACCAAAATAACAATAATAATGGCAATAAAATTTCCAAAAGGAATAAAAAGCCATAAAAGAGCATCAAAGACCAATCAAAGAAAACATTAGCAAGTTATGGTGCCAGAGAAATACAGGATTCATTCTTTATTATTAGGTATTTCTTCCTGTGTCTGAATCATTCAACCTATGAACAAAATACGGAAGATACAGAAGATATGGTTATACTTGCAGAAAGGATAATAAAAGTTAAGGTCCTTGGCAATGTGAAAATAAATATGGAGGTAAAAGAAAAAATAAAAGAAAGAGTAGGGGTCAAGCAGAGACAAAATAAAATACAAGAAGAAACTAAGATAAGAGATTAAATAGATGACCAACAAATTTACTTCAAAAATACTCCAGGAGTAAAGAAAGTGGGTAGACAACAAGATTGACCATGTATTGAAAATTATTTTAACTGAATAATAAATTTGTTTGAAATATATGTTTGAATATATGTTTGAAATTAATAAAAAGCTGGGTTTTTCAAAAGGTAGCCAAGAGGAGAGCAAACATAATACACCTAACAAAAACTGGAAATTAAGATAAGAGGGAGGTGATGTGAACTAAACCTTTCATGGGCAGAAATACATAAATGTGAAAAACTGAAAAATGAAGATATAAACATTATCGACACAACCAGAAATAGCTAAGGAAAATTGCCTCCAAGAAGCCAAATGGGGTGTAGAATGCATAACAATCTTTTTCATTGCAAGCTTTTTAAAAAAATTTGGTTTTCATTTTAATTAAATATTTTTAAGTTTCTTATTTTAAAAACTGATTAAAATGTTTAATAGAAAAAATAGGAGCAGTTAAGACAGTGATTTATTCTTTAAATAGCAATTACACAAAATGGAAGGGTCTATAATATATTTTAAGCAATATTGCCAAATATTCTAAATGCTATTCAAAAGTATATATAATTTTTTGATTATGTTATCTTAAAATGGAAACAAACTTTCCCACTAAATTATTTCCTAATTTAAATTAAATAAGTTAATTATTAAATTAACTCAGAATAAAACTTTAGAATCATTAAAAATTTTCTGATTTTACTATGATGATTTCAAATCTAAGCAGGTCGACATATATTCTTAAACAGTTTTGTCTTATTGAAAAGCTAATGACACAGTGTACAATAAGACAAATCATCTTACCTCCTTTTCTTCACCAACTTGGTCCAAACTCTCGTGACTTGAAGGATTATATGGAATTACTAAAAATTCAATCCCAAATATTAAGAAAAAGAAGAAAAACAGCATCCATTAATGAGTTTGACATAAAATTTTTCTTTGGATGATTTATTTTTAGTTTTTACTTCTAAGTTTTCATTATTTAAAACTGAGTATGTATCCTATCATGCCTGCAGCCATAGCCCTGTGGCATCCAATCCCATTAGATCTCGGAAGCTAAGCAGGGTCAGGCCTGGTTAGTGCTTGGATGGGAGACCACCTGGGAATACCAGATACTGTAGGCTTGGGAGAAGGACCCAGCAACCCACTCCCAAAAATCAATCCACCATTGAAAACCCTATGAATAGCAGAAAAGCTGACAATAATGTTTCACCTGTTGTATGTAGGGTTGCTATGAGTTGGATACCAAGGCACCTAACAACAGCAACATGTATCCTACCAATAACAAAGTCTATATAAACTTAAGAGTCAAATCCTAATGCTTAGTAAAGGTAAAAAGAAAAAGTTCTAACTGGTAGTAAAGTACTGCTTTTAATAAGATTTTTCTTCTCTTCCTCCTCCTCCTAACTTTTCCTTCCTTCTCAGTAATGGGGGTTGAACCCAGGGCCTCGCATATGCAAGTGCTGGACCACTGAGCTGTACCCTTAGCCCATTTTTTTACTTTTTATTTTGAGACAGAGTCTTGCTCAATTATGCATACTGCCTCTGGTCTTAAAATTGTGATCCTCCTGCCTCTGCCTCCCAAGTTGCTAGGATTACAGGAGTGCACCACCATGCCTGGCTTCCATTTTTCTTCTTCACAAATTAATCAAACAACTCATTCTATAAGGTTGACTCTATGAACCCTCTTACATTGTTTACTATGATGCAGGCATGGAGATAGGGAATCTGTTTTTCATTTCTCACTCTCTTCATTCTCAAAATGTTTCTGACGATCACACAAGTCAAGTAAAGAACTGACAAGGATGAGGCTTCTAGTTCTAATGCTACTAGGGGCAAAAAAAGGGCCTACCTTCCACAGCTTTAGGCTTTCGAGCTTCTTCCCATCAAGAGACTGCATTCTATCCTTCCAGAAAACCTCCCTTTCCTTCAAATTTCTTGATTCAGCTATCACCAGAATTTATTTTCCAAATTTCCCAGATACGTACTCAAAGTTTTGTTCCTATTTAATAATTGAACTTACATCATATTGTTAGGACTTCCTATACTGCCTCTCTGTATCTTTTATATAATTTCTACTTCCGATAATAAGGCTTTGAATAAAAACAGATCACTTAAACAGTCAACATGGCCCCCAAATCAGCTTTATATTGTTTCATTGTGCAAAAGAAACCAGGTTTGCTGAATTTAAAGGGGACTTAAGTTTGTCTGAACTAGAAAAAACAGTCATGCGCTACTCATCTTGCCACAACAAAGTATGCTTACCTACTCTTATTAGGAAAGAATGTTTTTAAACTTGGGTAAAAGAGTTACCTAAAGGAGTCTGTAAATGCTACGTTGGTTGGTAGGTGCTTTCAGGTCGGGTGTGACACATAGGGACCCTCAGAGTTTTCAATGACAGACTGTTTTGGGGGTGGATTGCCACGTCCTTCTCTCATTTTTTTATGGTGCTGGAGATCAAACCCTGGGTCCTCAGAGAGTGCAGAGCAGCACTCTACCAACTAAGAATGCTATAGTTAATGAAAAATGGCTTGTCCCAGCCCCACTCCTACCTGTCTGTGTATGGTCTGAATGCACGGATGACTGATCCATTGGCATCATTGGCTCCTACAAACATTTCCAAAGAAACAGTAATTTAGTATGTTCTTTTTTAATCCTAATACCTCTAAAAATCCAGAAATAATAGTATTTCCAAGAGACATACCATATTAAATTTAAATTTGAAAGAATATAACTGAGATGAGAGTTGTATTATATTTACTTTTAATTTTATTGTACGAAGCCATACCCTCCTGTGAATGAGGTAATGTTAGTCATGTTTTACAGAAAAAAAGGAACACAAACCTAACTTCAGACCACCAATTAGAAATCAAATTAAACTCCTATATACTGTGATTTGTTTCTCTTCTACATTATCTGGTCTTTCTTTGAGCTCTACTTTGTCTTTAGCAAAAAGACCCTAGAATATGAGTTCTTTGCTGATGTACAGAGGTAGATTTTAAGATACTTATAAACCACTTAAAATTCTATGTAATATTTTGTATGTTTCCCATTTTTTCTGAATATTCTTAACTGGGTCAGTGGGCCAAAAATGAAAAGAAATACCTTCTAGAAACTGACTTAACCAATTACTTGTCAATAATCTCAGGAACAACACTTATTCAAACCAAAACTACTAATTCATTAACCTTAAATACAAGTTTAATGCATACCAGCTTGAAAAAGTAAACTTGAGGAAGAGTTTTAGATATATAGTTATAATTAAAATTATAACTGCCTTACTTATCCATATATTCACTTACTCTGCCCCTCTTTCCCTATAAATATATGAACACAAGTCAGTCCACCATCAAAGAACACTCAAGAGTATCAATAGTAACCTAAATAAACTATGTTTATAATTTTTAGCCTTCCATTTTTCCTTAAGATTGTATTTCTTCCCCTTAACCATAAACCCATCCCTAAACTTAGATGAACTAGCTAAGTAATCCTAATAGCAAACAGCCACCAGTAATTAACTACTTGCACAAGTGTCCAAAGAAGGTCCTATGAATAGACGTGGTATCATCACTCTAGGAGGCAGTTTAGAAAGATGCACCCTGATCTTTTTAAAATGGCATATTTTAGCCTAATAATTCCATTCCTGGATCCTAAGAAAATAAGGTTTATTTACCAGGAAGTTCATTATGATCTTTTTTGTAGGAAAACAACTGTTTAATCATAAGAAATTGGTTAAATAAATTATGATAACAAATTATTATAGTAAAAATGATGAGGTTAGGTATAGACAAATTAAAAAAGATGACCAAATTATATTGTTCATTGAGAAAAATGGGCTAGAAAAGGATGCACATAGCTGGGTGTGGTGGCGGCGTATGCCTGTAATCCCAGCGGTTTGGGAGGCGGAGCCAGGAGGATCGCAAATTAGAGACCAGAGGAAGTCTGTGCAATTTAGCGAGACCCTGTCTCAAAAAGTAAAGAAAAAAAAAAGGGGGGGGGGCCTGGGGGTGCAGCTCAGTGGTCCAGCACTTGCATAGCATGCAAGCGCGAGGCCTTGGGCTCAACCCCTAGTACCACAAAAAAAAAAAAAGAACGATGCACGAGACCTCATTTTTGTAAAAAGTATGTAAAAAAAAGATAAACTCAAACACATGTGCCTTCTGGTGAACAAACACTCCTTACAAAGTACTCCCAAACACAACCCACAAAAAAAATGTAATCAAATTTTTACATCTAACAATAATATAAAGAAAATAACTGAGCACAACCATGGAGGTTTAAGAGTAAAATTTATGCAACACTTTAAATGACAAAGAAACAACTGTTTCTTCCACAATGAAACTGTAAAGGAGAAAAAAATGAAGGAAGAGGGAGGCAGGACCAGGAAATGTGAAAATATCTAAGAGATACCAATCGCTGGCAATTTGGATCCTGATTCAAAATGAAAACAGAAAATAAAATGATAACATTTATGGGACAACTGAAATTTTGAACATGGCCTGGATGGATATTTGATAAAAAGAAATTTGTTTTATAGTTATATTTTAAAAAGTACCTTCATGTTTTAGAGTAACATACTAAAATATGTTTCAAAATAATACCAGGTGAAGGGAGGTTAAAGAGGTGGGGCTATAGATGAAAACAAGATCTGTCACGGGTTGTAACTGCAAGAGCTGCGTGATCGAGTGTTTACATTTTTTCCATACATAAATATTAAAAACGGTTATACATATAAATTTGCATTAGAAAATTCTGGAAGGTATACACCAAATGACAACTACATTTATTTATTAATTTATTTATTATTTTCAGAGTGCTAGAGGATTGAACCCAGTACCTCATGCACACTGGGCAAATAAGTGTTCTACCACTAAGCTGCACCCCAGTCCCCATCCTTCTTTTTTTTTTTTAATTGTCAGACAGTTTAGCAAAGTTCCACAGGCTACTTCTAGCTTCAAATTCACATTTTTCTGCCTCAGTCTCCTGAGCTACTGGGATTACAGGTGTGTGCCATGACACTCAGCGGACAATTATGTTTAGATGTAGAATTTATGAGAATTTGTATTTATTTTTCTTTGTTCATCTGTATTCTCTACTTTTTCTAAAGCATGTTTTATTTATGAACTTAAAATAGAAAGTACAAAATAAAAATTTAAACCAGGTGCTGTGGCACACATCTGTCATCCTAGTGACTTGGGAGGCTGAGGTAGGAGGATTCCAAGTTCTAGGCCGGAGGTAGCCTACACAACTTAGCAAGACCCTGTCTCAAAAAATAAATAACGGGCTGGGAGGTACAGCTCAGTGGTAAAGCACCTGCCTGGTAGGTGCAAGGCCCCATGTTCAATCCCCAGTACTGAAAAACAAATTAAAAATAAATACATAAAATAAAAATTTTAAATGCTTTTTTCCTAAGAATCTCATATTTTAACAGCAAACATGATACTTCTGACCTTTTATCTGATCTCTGCTTAGGACAGATGCTAGAATAAAGGTAGCTATAAGTTCATGAGTTTAATGTAAGGAAGAGAAAAAAAAATCTCTTAAATGGTTCTCCCTACGTCTTCATAATTTAAACCAGAAGATTTTACAGCAGTTCAAACAAAGACATTAACTACATCCTACAAGCATTATCATAGTTATTTCAAAAGTTCCAAAGTTCATAATATGTGAAGTATAGTGTAAAATACTCCTACCCACACACGGTAACAATTTTTTGAGATGTAATTCCTTAACACCTTCCTATTTTAACCCTGTTTCAGTAGTACTATCAAGCATGCTGTATTAAAAAACAAAACAGACAACTGTGTCTCACCGGTGGCAGAGAATGCCGCCCACATTCGATTGTGACCAGTTTGTGGCACTTCTTATGAACCAGGAGTTTGCAGTTGATGCACTTATACCCCTGGCGTCCGAGTCCCCATATTCGGTCTGTGCAGATGGCACAGTGAGCACGCTGGAAAGAATAATTCAAGAATATTTTATTAACAAAAAGACCATAATCATTTCTCAACAATTTTCTCACAAACTAGTAAAAATAAGTGGGCTTTTCTCTCTAAGTCAATTCTCCCCATCATGGTGTAAATTGCCAGTCTATGGTAAAATAAAACAAATATATATATATACACATACATATATATATATATTTGTCATATATAATTTTTCAAAAGCTAGGAGGGTCAGTGAAAAATAAACACAAAACAGAGCTTGTGTTAAATTTGTAAATTTAAATTTGTAAATGTGAAATTTATAACCATGTTGCTTTCTATTAGGAAGCCCAAACATTTTTCATCTTCCCAAAAAGTTCACAGTAACAAAAATAGAAAAGGTGAATTTAACATGAAAATCACATGGCCTTCCAGACTAGTCAGAGTTCAAACCAAAGCCATGCTTTCTTAAAGAGCAATACCTAGAGTGATTTCATTTTCAAAGACTTTTGATATCAGTGCTACTGGGAATAAGAGTTGGGGGATCTATTTATACCAATGCATTCAAGACATGACATTAGTTGTAGAATGGAAATGAAGTCCATAAATTTGTAGTTATCAAAGAAAGTTAAAAACATGGACTTCTGGAGACAGATTGCCTGCTTTCAAACCTCAGCTCTGCCGTTTACTAGCTGACTTGTCTTGAGCTTAGCTTAACTGCTCCATCCTTCATTTTCCTCATCTATAAAATGGAAATATTACAGGACCTACCTCACAAGGTTGTTATAAGGATTAAGTGAGTCAATACAGGGAAAGCGTTTGGAAAGCTGCTTGATACACAGAAAGAGCTCAGTAAATACTCGCTAGGTAAGTGGCTACTATTGTTTTCGGGCCTAGGATTTAGCTCAGTTGGTAGAGCGCTGAGCTGCAGTCTCTGAGGTCCCGAGTTCAACTCCCAGCACCGCAAAAATGGGAGAAGGACCTGGCAATCCACTCCCAAGGCAATCCCGAAACAGTCATCCACTGAAAACCCTATGAGGGTGGATATGAGTCAGATACTGACTTGACAGCACCTAACAACAACAACAACATTGTTTTCTAAACAGTGAAAATGAAATTACAACATTAAATAGTTTACAAAATAAACCTTATCCATTTCCTGGCTGCCTTGAATTACAGTCAAAAGTCTAATTTTCTTATTACTTGGGTAACTATGTAATTAGTCATCCAATCTGGAGCATTTTTAAGGGTGAAAGGGGTAGGGGTGGTTCAGGGGTAGACTGGGCGTGTGTGTGAAAGGAGATGCTATTGAAAATATGAGCATATTGTCCCACGCAAACTGGAAACATTAAGACCTTGCTGCTTACTTTTTTAAAAAGAAACAAGATTTAATAACAAGACTACCTTGCTCTCATAGTAGGAAAGAAAAAATAAATGCCTCAAATCATCAGCATTCAACAAACTAACTTTACCCTGTTGAACCGTTTGGCTTGAAAAGTATGGCCATTTGCACAATAAAGCTTTCTCCAGCGACGTGCACCTCTGCGGTAGATGGATTCTGAACAGTTAAAAAGAAGAAGAAGAAAAAAAAGAGCAAGTGTGAGTAAAAACCATTGTATAATTAAGTCTTAATTTTGTTCATGATATTCATTGCAGGAAACAAAATATACTGATAAAAACCAAAAACTGGAAATTGAAAAAGTAAAATAGGTTCTTCAAGGGACTAGAACAAAATAAAGACCTTGAGAGAATAAATTTTTGAGTAACTATTGTTGCCTTTCTTTTTAAAAATTTTCCTGCAACTTTCTGGTTTGATTTTGTGTATATGTGTGGTACTTGGGGGTTGAACTCATGGCCTTGCACACACCTTGCAAGTGCTCTACTGTTGGGCTGCACCCCTAGCCCATTTTTTTTTTTTTTTGAGACAGGGTCTCGCAGCGGCGCACACCTATAATCCCAGTGGCTAGGGAGGCAGAGGCAGGAGGATTGCAAATTCAAGACCAGGGGCAGTCTGTGTAATTTAGCGAGACCCTGTCTCAAAAAAGTAAAAAAAAGAAAAAGGGGGGTGTGCTGGGGGGATAGCGCAAAGCCCTGGGTTCAACTCCTAGTACAGAACGAAAAATAGTTCTACTTCTGATTTGTTTTGTTTTGGTTTTTCAGGATAAGGTCTTCCTTTGTAGCGTGGGCTACTTTGGAACTCCCTTTGTATACAATGCAGAGAGGGTTGGTCCTGAGCTCACAATTGGCCTGCTTTGACTTCCTGAGAGCTGGGATTACAGGTATGGGCTACCACGCCTGACACCTCTGATTTCTTTGCATTTGTGCCACTGCATAACTCTTTTTGAGGGCATAAAGTATACTCACTATCTTCTCCCGGGCAAGGCATTCCAGGACGCTCTGGTACACAAGGAAACACTAAAAGAAAATAAACTAAAATTAATTGATAGCATAGTTAAAACAGACAGAATTAAAATCGACCCAAACTTTAAAGTGACCTTCTCCTCACTTGAGACAAGATATTTAGCATATGGTCAACATTATTTGATGAATGGATCCATTTTACCAACATTATATAAAAAAAGATTTTATGAAAACAAACATATCTATAAATAATACATTAGAAACTTAAATTACTAACTCCAGTCCCTTGTTGTTGTTGTTGGGTGTCAAGTTGAGTCAGACTCATAGCAACCCTATATACTCATCCACAGGGTTTTCAATGGCTAATGTTGCGGGATTGCTTTGGGAGTGGGCTGTCATGTCTTTCTCCCATTTTTGCAGTGCTGGGGATCAAACCCAGGCCTCAGAGAATGCAGAGCAGCACTCTACCAACAGAGCTCTACCCCAGCCTAGTCCCTTGTTGCTAATCACTGATTTTTTTTGTCCTTAAAGAAATTGTTTTGCTGTTGTTAGGTGTCATCAAGTCAGTGTCTGACTCATAAGGACCATAGGTACAACAGACAAAACACTATTGTCAGTGCTTCTCTGATATTCATCGGGTTTTCAATGGTTGTGTTTTGGGTGTGGGTTGCAGGGTCCTTCTCCTAAGCCTACAGCACCTGGTATTTCCAGGCGATCTCCCATCCAAGTACTAACCAGGCCCGACCCTGCTTAGCATCTGAGATCTGACGGGATCAGACACCACAGTGGTACTACTGCAGACTTAAAATATTATCTATCTCCTTAAATCCTTGTTGAAGTGACAACTTTGCTACAATGAAGAATTAAAATTAAATCACAAAGTGAATACAAATATGAAGTATAAAACAGACTTTTTAAAAAAGATGTACCCTAAATTTAGGAATTGGGAGAAGGACCTGGCAATCCACTCCCAAGGCAATCCCGAAACAGTCAGCCATTGAAAACCCTATGAGGGTCGCTATGAGCCGGATACCGACTCAACAGCACCTAACAACAACAACAAATTTAGGAATAAATTAACATCAGAAAGAATATCAAAAATGCAAAAGTGAAAGTTTATATTAAGAGCTATAAATTTATAAACATATCAAATCAAACCATAAAAGGCAATATTCCATTTATGAACATGTACTTAACTATTTGTAGTCTGTTCTGTACTAAAGGACATAGTTTAATAAGAGTATCAAGTAAAGGAGGTGCAGTTTCTAATGTTATATATTTTTTAAAGCTGAAATATAAGTTCACTTCTGAAAATAGATCTGGGATGTAATACAAAAGTTAATAAAACTAAAAGCTGACTGTTTAGTAACAATAACAATTACACACTCTAAGCAAGCATTCCACCACTGAGCTACATCCCCACCCCTTGGTGTTTGGAGACAGGCTCTGGCTCTATAGCTCAGGCTGGCTTGGGACACACTATAAAGCCCAGGATGGCCTTAAAACCTTGCAATCATCCTCATCCTGCCTCAGCCTCACAGGTGCCAGAATTATACTCATGTGCCATCATGCCCGGCTCATCAATTATTTAAGCATTTGTTATAACTTTACACTAGAAAAAACTAACAACAACAACAAAAAAGATGATTTCTAAAGCTGTACTAGGATCTTAACAATCTTCAACTTGCTGCAAAACAATGGGAAATCACATTTTAGTATTCAAGAAAGGTATATACAGACGGCAAATTCCCTAAGGCTGTCTGTCAGAAGCAGACTGAGTTTACCTTCTTCAACATTTGAAAAACTACCGAGGGACAATTACATAGAGATGAGGCCACAGCTCGATAAAACGACATGAGGATTATGTTTTTAAAAGGTCAACAATAAAGAGTTACTTTAAAAAAGTATAGCTCCAAGAGAGAATGAAATGATTACTCTTTTACCATGAATCAAGAGTTCAGAATCCTTGTTTAGTTCGTAAAGTCTAAAGGCTTCTTCTAACTCCAACTGAGAAGACACTGTACACGGGTCTCCTAAAAAACACAAAAAGTAAAGCTCAATTGTTTTAAAACCTCTAAAGTGAGGATTACTAAGCAAATTCTATAATATTTGCGGGAACATCTGATAAGGACAGATCTTTAGGTATTTATTTAGACAATTCTGTTCTCTGATGTAGGTGATATAACTTTTATTTCTATTTGCATAGAATATTACACAAAGTTCAGACACCAAATTTTAAACTTATAAGCCATTTTGTCCTTAATAATGTGTATATTCAAAACACAGCAAACAAAATCTACTCTGACCACATTTTAAACTCTCACTGCTCTATCACTGACAGGTATGGTCAAGAGCAAATTTTCCATAACCTACTTCTTTTCTTTCTTTCTTTCTCTCTTTTTTTTTTTTTTTTTTTTTTTTTTTTTTTTTTTTTTTTTTTTTTTTTTTGCAGGCCTGGGGGTTGAACCCAGGGCCTTGCACTTGTATGCTTTGCAAGTGCTAGACCACTGAGCTGCACCCTCAGCCTATTTTTTTTTTTTTAACTTTTTTGAGACAGGGTCTCGCTAAACTATACAAACTGCCTCTGGTCTTGAATTTGCAATCCTCCTGCCTCCACCTCCCAAGCTGCTGGGATTACAGGCGTGTGCCACCACGCCCGGTCATCATAACCTATTTCTTTAAAAGAGGATGTAAAAGTAGTTCCATTGCCACACTATGGTTTGTGGCTGTGGTGGTTATTAGTGACAAGTCAGGTTCGACTCATAGTGACCCTATGCACAACACAACAAAACACTCCTGGACACTGTGCCATGCCTGGCACTATGCCAATGCTTCTCTGCTATTCACAGGGTTTTTGATGGTTGATTGTTTCGGAAGTGGGCTGCCAGGTCCTTCTACCATTTTTTAGGTTCTGGGGATCAAACCCAGGGCCTCCCAGAGAGCAGAGCAGCACTCTATAGAGGTCTCCATGTAATGATTTTGTCAAATTTTTTTTCTTTCATAGGAGAGCCAGCTCAAAGAAGTCACAGAAAAGAAACTACTATAAAGTACTCTGGACTGGAGTACAGTCTGTCTTGAGCTGCTTTCAAATGGAAATGCAGAGTTTTGGTAAAAACACACACAGAAAGGAAAGAAGAAACATCCCTCTTAGCCAACCTGCCAAACAACTGAGTCAGCCCTGGCAATCAAGAGGTGGCACATCTCCAGGGACAGCACTACTCAATGGCCACGTCATCTGGTGCAAAGCGGGGGTCTGAGCTGGGTCCTCTGCTCTGCCGTTCTTTCGCTCTCTCCTGTAGTTATACCACGCATTACTGCACACGAGATGCCCCCGGCCCTGCCCGAGCCTCAGTCATTCTCAGCAGACAACCTGACTTATTCCTTGAGAGAGGAAAATGAGGTCATTTCCTTTCCAGCTGCCTCCAAGAAGAGTGCCTCTATTCTTTTCTCCAAATTGCCCACTGAATCCCTACATCCTGTTATCTTCTCTGGGAATTATTTCATTAGTCCCTCTTAGTTCAATTTCCCATTTCTTTTTTTCCATCAGGTCTTCTCAGGCGAACAAATGTTTGAGTCTCCCTCTCAAAAATCTCCCTTCCGAGCCAGGCGCAGTGGCGCATGCCTGTAATCTCAGCGGCTCGGGAAGCGGAGGCAGGAGGATCGCAAGTTCAAGACCAGAGGCAATCTGCGTAACTTAGCGAGACCCTGTCTCAAAAAGTAAAAACATGGTCTGGGGTGAGGCTCAGTGGTCCAGCACTTGCAGAGCATGCAAGCGCGAGGCCGTGTTCAACCCCCAGTACCGTTAAAAAAAAAAAAAAAAAAAAAAAAAAAAAAAATCTCCCTTTCGCTCAGGCTGCACACCCTCTCATGCAGTAGCCACACTTAAGAGTAAATTATAGACTAAAACTCGTAGGGATAGGGGGAAGGTGAAGGAAAGGGGGCAGCATACTTGCATTTTTACCTTCTATCTTGCTTTAGCATTTTTAAAATCACAAGTTCAGCATCTTTTACAATGAAACACTCTTTCTTTTTTCGTTTTTTCTTTTTTTGTTTTCCCTAGTAAGGGGGATGTTAAATCCAGGGCCTTGTGCATGCTAGGCAAATGTTCTACCACTGGGCTATGCCCGTAGCCCCTTTTTATTTTTATTTGTTATCTTGAGACCAGGTCACACTAAGCTGCACAGGTTGCCTCTGGCCTCAAACTCGAGATCCTCCTGCCTTGGCCTCCGAAGTCTCTCGGATGACAGGTACACATCACAGTGCCTGGCTATGAATTTTCTTAATATTAACAGTGAGAACAATCTGTTTTCTCTGTGTTACCTTCCTTACATTTCTCAAAATTATGCTACCAAATACTCCACTAAAAGTGCTGTTGTGAAGGTGATGAGAACAGCTGCTGAAATCATGGTCATCTTTTCAGTTTTTATTTTCACTGACCTTTCTATAGCATCTGACAAAATTGCCCACTATTTACAGACATTCTGTCTAGGTTTCTCTCTTTTTTTCCTCTTTCTTTCTTTCTTTCTCTCCCCC
>VMDO01030121.1:0-21720 GCA_007922755.1 Pedetes capensis | reverse complement strand
TCTACTCTCTTAGCATTTCTGAAGAATATACAATATCAATTCTAATCTCCATGTGGTACAATAGACCCACTTTTAGATATTTGGTTTACTATATTTTATTTCTACCAAATGAAATAATATAGGAACACAGAAAGGATAAATGAAAACACAGAGAAATATTTAAGTATCTTAATTTTCATATAAAATGATACTATGATTAATTAATTGGAGAAAATATAAAATTTAAAATGAGAAATAGTATGTTTTCATTAAATTTTGTTAATTGTAATCCAAAGAATATGTGAAAAGCTAGTGCATGTAGTGCTCTCTACTGGTCTTATCTTTATTGCAACTACAATCAGTGTTAAATTTGTAGTTGTATGGTTTCATGGATAGCAGCTATCTTAAAAGATGCACAATATTTTGATTCTTATTTGAGTTCTACATTATGGCTGTGTATGTGGATAAATATTCATTTTTGCATTTCTATGCTGAATTTGCAAACTCTGCAAATGTGATGATGGCAAACATCATCATGACTAATTATGCAATAATGAGAAAGTACAAAATGATGGCTACAGACTATGTATATAAGGCACAATGTTTTTCAGTTCAGTTAATAAATCATGGCAATAGCAATGGTGCTTGCTTTCCCTTTCTCTGGAAAAGAGGAGTGAATGCCTCCCAGAAGTAGAATGGGTGGCTATGGATATGCAGCAATTTACAGGGGTTAGTGATCACCATGATGGGCTTTCTTTTCATTCCTCCTCCTAACTCTTGTTCCCTCATGCACCCTCCCCAAACACTTGGAAAAAAGAAAAGAAAAGAAAAACCAAACAATAAAACAAAAACTTCACCTTGTTGTTGATGTTAGGTGCCCTCAGTTGAGTGTCTGACTCATAATGACCCTACTTATAACAGGAGAAACAGTATTTTTAGTGCTTCTCTGCTATTAATAGAGTTTTCAATGGGTGATTAATTTTTAGGAGGGGGTTGCCAGGTCCTTCTCCCAAGCCTACTGCACCTGGTGTTCCCAGGCAGTCTCCCATCCAAGTACTAACCAGGCCCATTCCTGCTTAGCTTCTGAGATCTGATAGGATCTGACACCACAGTGGTATGGCTGAAGGCATAAAACCCTACTAGTGCTCTTTTAATGCATAGGAGAAAATGTTATCACTGGTGTTTGTGAAAGTCATATGCTTCAAGAAAGAGGGAAAGGAAGATGGAGAGAGAGAGAAGAAGAGAGGGCAAAGAAGAAGAAGAAAGAAGAGGAGGAAGACGGGGAGGAGGAGGAGGAAGAGTGGAAGAATGAAAAGTATGCATTAATTCTATAATTTCGTTTTGAGAGACTACTATGTACCAAGCACTAAAGTTAAAGTAGTATTCAAGACCATCAATACTCCTCTTCTCCACTGGAACTACTGGTATTTATAGAATTATTACTGTATTAAAATAGTTATACATGCAATTAAGGAAAGGAAAGTACATGGTACAATGACACCCTATAACTGGCATGTAAATTAACCTGAAATTTTAGAGAAAAACTTCCAAGGAAGTAATATTTATAGCATGATGTGAAGAATAAATATTAGATATTAATCACACAGATGGGGGCGCTGTAGAAAACATTCCAAAATCAAGTGCCTTGTGCAAGGGGCAGAAAGGAGAATCAATATGCCTAAAGGAAATAGCCAGAGAGTCTACTAAACCAAATTGAAAATGCCAGGTCTTAAAAGCCACATTAAGGATTTTGGGTTTCATCCCAAGAGAAATGAGAGATTATAAAGAGGTCTTAAATAGAAAAATAAGTAAAATGAACATTTTTAAAAATTATTTGAATGCAATGTATAGAGTGATTGTGGTAAGAGAGAAGGCAAAAAAAAAAAATTGAAGAGATCCATTTAAGAGGTTATTCAGCAATCCAGGTAGAAAAGTTACAGTGACTCGAACTAAGAATTGAAATTCAGTGAAGAGGATGGATCCCAGAAATGTTCAGGGGATAATGTTGACAACCATTTATAATAGACTAGATACAAGTGGCAAAGGAGACAAGATATCAAAAATGCCTTCTAGGCTTCTGGCATGTATGCATGGATAAATGGTGCGAAGGAATATTGAAGAAGGAAAAGTTTGGGGGGAAAAGAAAATGAGTTTCGTTTCTAACATGTTTGATGTGACCTTGAGATATCAAAATGGTTATGTCATAATTGATGATGTCTGTGTCTATGGCTAAGAAGAGGGTTCTGAACAAGAGCTATAAAGTTGGAAATCATTTGAAGTATATTTGGAATCACTAAAGTGGAGAGAACTATATAAAGTCTACTGAATAAGAAGAGGAATGTCTCAGATTAAACCCTAAAAAAATCCTATATTTCAATTTCATGCAAAGCAAGAGGATCCAGGAAAGGAGAAAAAAGAGGAGGGAGAAAAATTAAGAGTGAAGGCATGACAATCAAGGAAATATCAAGTAAATGATTGTGTCACAAGTGCTGCTGAGAGAATAAGAGAAGACTTAAAAAAAAAAGGCCATTGGGTTTAGCAATATAGACAGTCTTGAAGTCACTGAAATCCTCACTGAAAGATGTTTTGGCTTAGAAGTAAAAGGGAAAGGCAGTAGAAGTGTTTTTTAGTGAATGAGAGTCTGAGAATTGGATCAGTAAAGTAAAAAGATTGTGAAGAAAAAAGAAAGAGGTTTATGTGTATGTTTGTGGAGAGATGTGAGCATGCTGAAACACTAGGGAGAAGTACTGAGCAGAAATGGAAAGTTGAAGATAAAAGAGAAATAAAAAGAGTTTGCATATATCTTCCAAGAAGGCAGAAGGAGATCAGAGGGACCCAGGGCACAAGTGGCAAGATAAGTCTTTGTGGGAGGAGATCTCACCCACAACCAGAAAATGAAAGGGTAGACACTATTTCAGGTGGGTTTTTAGAATTGGGAAGAGATTGAGGGAGATTCTTTTGGAAGGTTTCCATGAAAGTAGGAAGCAAGGTCATGTACTGCAGAGTTGATAAAAATGGAGCAAGGTCCAGGTTTAATCAGTTTTTGATGGATTTTCTTCACTTTAATGCCTTGGTCATGTCAATTCTTTTACTCCCAGATCCCTTAAATGCTAAGTTATGAGTGACTGAATTATTTCTTTTAGTATTCCTCAAAACTAAATCATATCATTCTATAGTTTGGCCATCATTTAGTGTTTTCAGTTTCTCCCTAGAGCACTGAACTTATTTGGGGCAAGTCATCTTTCACATCATTATTATCTGACTGAATAAATGTGGAAGGAGGGAACCCACAACTCTGGGAAACATTCTGACCAGAATTTTCCAATATGGCCTGCCGCAGACCGCTGCAGCCTAGATAGAATCCAGGGTTTCCCAAAGGTGGATGAGAAGTCAGTGATGGGTAACAGATACCGCAGCTGGGAGGCAGTGTAATCTTGTTCCGTTTATTTCCAGATAACCCAGCCTTTTTATACAGAATTACAATTCATTAAATCTTATGAAAGGTCAGAAAAAGGACAAGGAAATTTGTTGCATTGATGGAATCACCTGATTAATTGTCACATGAGTGTCAGGTGGTAATCAATCAAAGTGGAAGAGGAATTCAGAGACAAATTGTGATTATTTCAAAGAAATAAACCAAGATGACCCGAGCATCTTCATTTCCTGGAACAACTGACTATTCTTAACTTTATGCAGGAATTTAGGGCGGTTAACTGTCACCTGTGTATCTCCCCATTGAGTCTGTTGTTATGAAGAATGGGTACTTTTGCTTACTGTAGAGCTGTTGGTACAAAGGCCTTTGTTTAAGGAGTTTATGCTGTTGGAAGTCATTCAGGGATTTCCTGTTCAAGACAGCCTGAGGCTTGTCAACTCCCAATCTGAATTAGCATTGCCCACAGAGCCAGATTATTTGTCATTAATATTTCCAGAAATCTACAATAATGACCAATTAAAATTTAAGAAAAAGAAAAGATGAGGTTCCAAGTCCCTCTCCATGAAGAGCCCTTTTGGAGGTACTGTTCCCTTTTCAGAAGACTTTCCCTCCAAGGCAGAAAGTACTTTTTCCCTTTTTGGTGGATTTTCCCTTCAATGCCTTTATTAAAGATACTCTTCCTCATGTGGGGACTCTGTCTACCCATCATGAGTGGATCCAGACCTGGCAATGGCCATCTTTTGTCTAGAGAAATTCACTATAAATCTTGTATTTATTATTAGTAGTAGTACATTAATGCTTGTTGTTAAGTGCCACCAACTTGAGTCCAACTCATAGCAACCATAGGTAGAGCAGTGTGCTCCCTGATTCTGTGCCAGGCACATAATCTTATTTATGTTTAAGCTTATTGTTGCAGACATTCTGTCAATCTATCTGGTAGAGGATCTTCCTTTTTTTGTTGGCCTGGCACTCTCCCAAACATGATGTCTTTCTCCAGGGATTGGTCCCTCCTGACTACATGTCCGAAATAAGTAAGACACAGTCTAGCCATCCTTGCTTCCAAGGAGCACTCTGGTTGCACTTCTCCTTGGACAGATCCTTTGCTTCTTTTGACAGTCCATGGTATATCCAATATTCATCCCCAACACCTTAATTCAAAAGCATCAATTCTTTTCCTATATCCCTTGCTCAATGTCCAGTTTTCACAACCATATGATTCTACTGAAAATACCATGGTGTGAGTCAGGTGCACTTTCATCTTCAGTGTTTCATCTTTACTTTTCAATACTTCAAAAAGATCTTTTGCCACATCTTTCCCCCAAAGGAATGCACCTTTTGATTTGACTGCTGCTTCCACAAGTGTTGATTATAGAACCAAGAAAAATCATGATTTTACTTTAAATTATGCTACACCCACTAAAATATTGGTTTGAAGTTGCTCTGTCTCTTTATGATCATATGATATTACTAAGTACTCACATGTGCTACTTCTATGCTTTCTGCACACAGGAAGCAATTTGACTCTTAAAAAGACAACATTGATATTAAAATAGATATTATAGAACAAGTTGCATCTACCTGAATATGTTGCTTTAGAGTAAGATAAAATATAATAACATTTTGAACCATAAAGGATAGTAGAGAACATCAAACTTAACCAATGGTAGAAAATGAGACTGAGAGAGATTTTATGAAGTTTCTAACAATGGCACCTAACAACAAAAACAACTTTTCCTACTTTGTGTGAAAGAGCACCCAGACTGTAGCCCAAATATTAACTGATCCAGTGTGTTTTCTATTACACTATTACAGTGGATTGTACATTTTGTAAGTGGTGAAACAATGGTTGGCCAGTATATACTCATTGCTTGGTATGTAATTGATGCTCAATAAATATTTATGAATAAAAATAAGTTAAAAAACCATACTTCCTGGCAGATAATCTTTATTTTAAATACATTTAAAAATGGAAAACTTGTTCAAATATATTATTGATTGTTCCCTTTGTATAAAATATTTGTCCTATTATGTTCTGTGGAGAGTTACAAGAAAAGTATAAATAAAATATGGCCCCTGCTCTACAGACACAGTTATCACAGTTGTCTATAAAACAGGGTGATGTTGTTATAAGATGCCATTGAGTCAGATCAGACTCATAGCAGCCCTATGTACAGCAGAACAACACATTACCTGACAGTGTGCCATGAACACAGTCTTTTTGTTCTGTTTTTTTTTTTTTTTTTTAATGTTTGAGCCTGTTGTTGCAGTCACTGTGTTTCTACTCTTTCTGAGTCATGCCAAATCAGCAAATGGAGGTCCCAAGGGATATACTCAATCCTCATTATTAAGACTGACTCTTCTTTCAGGAGGCATCTCTTCCTTGGTCGTTTCCAGCCTGGAGGGCTCATTGTCTGGCACTGTATCTGACAGTACTTCTCTGTTATTCATAGGGTTTTCAATGGCTAATTATTTTGGGAGTGGGTTGCTGGGTCCTTCTACCTAGTCTGTCATAGTCTGGTAGTTCAGATGAAACCTGTCTCCATGGATGATCCTCCTGGTATCTGAGATATTAGTGGCATAGCTTTCAGCATCACAGTGACATGCAGACACCCACAGCATGACAATATGACAGACACAGGGGGGCTAGATATTGTAGGCACTCATTAACAGGAATTGTTACTATAATCTAGTATCTGAAATACTGGTAGCATAGCTCTCAGTATCAGGCAAACCCCCACAGGATGATAAGCTGACAGACACATGGGGCTGGGACATGGGAAGTGCCACAACACATAAAATATATGCATGAAACATGGAAGGCTTAATAAAAGAGGTGGCATTTATGCTTAGTCTTTAAAAACAGTAGAGTTTTCAGGTGAGAGTAGGATTGAAAGACATTTCAGCTGAACTGAACAAAATATATAAATACACAATCAAGAAACAATGACACATATTTTATTATTGAAACAGTACACTTGACTAGAGAGCATGGGAAACATGAAGTAAAGTAACAAAATATTAAAAGTTGAAAAGCTGGTAGGGAAGAGAAATAGCAGGTACTGTAGGGGGCTTGAAGCATCCCTCTAAGGAATTTGGAATTAATTCAGAAGGTCCTTAAAGCTTTTAAGGAGGAAGGTGATATGAAGTTCTTCTTGACATAGTATTTGAAAATGTATTATATGAAAGCTATTTAAGTTCTAAACAAGCCAGGCACCATGGCACCTGCCTGTAATCCCAGTAATGTGGGAGGCCGAAACAGGAGGATAGTGTGTTTGAGGCTAGAGGCAGCCTGTGTAACTTGGTGATACTCTGTCCTAAAGTAAAAAATAAAGAAAGGGCTGGAGGTGCAGTCCAATGGAGGAAGAGTGCTTGCCTAGTATGTGTGAAGCCATGGGTTCAAACCCCTAACATTGCCAAAAAATTGTTGTAAATAAGTTTAATAACAAAGTCAAAATTACCCATATCTACTTATGATATTCTAATTACACAGGAAGAGAACAGATCCATTCTCAGGCCTGCACACCATACTACACCTGGGTTGATTTGTTGCATGGCATTCAGTGCCAGTTCCTTTGATGTTCATCATAGCAGACAGGAAAAAATATCCAGTTGTTCTTCCTCTCCACTGGGGATTGGTCCTAGCCACTTCAAGGATATCAACATCCTCAGATGTTCAAGTCCCTTGTATAAAATGCCATAATATTTGCATATAATTTTGAAATATTCTGTATTCTTTAAAACAATTTCTACATTGTCTGTAAGACCTAATACAATTTGTATGCAGTGTAAATAGTTATTAGGCTGCATTATTTAGGGAATAACAAAAAATCTATACCTGATCAAGACAGATGCAATTTTTAAAAATATTTTTTATATGAGGCCAGTTGAATCTATGGATGTGGAACCCATAGATACAGTGGGCCAACTGCTCTTTTGAAGGCTAATGAGCTTAGATATAGAAGAATTGATAGTATATAATGAAGAGTATATGTAGAGGCCAAATATGACATTCTGAAGACTCAATATTTCTTAACACCCTACACTTTTACCAAAATATCCCTGTTGATACCCCAAATTACTCTTCAGTGCACGAATTTTTGTAGTTTAGCTTATCTCCAAGTAAAATAAAAGCATGGTAGCTATTAAGTCCCAAGATAGCTTAAGCATTACAGACTTGTAAATAAAGAACGATAATGACATAATGAAAAAAAATAAATTTTTTTGGTTGTGGTGGGGATTGAACCTAGCATCTCACACATTCTAGGCAAGCACTTTAGCACTGATCCACAACCCAACCTAAAGTGAGTTTTTTTTTTTTTTTTGACACAGGTGGGATAGAAACAATATAGTGATATTAAGAATGTTGTTGTTAGGTGCCATCCAGTTGGGTCCAACTCATTCATAAGGTTTTCAGTGGTTGGTTATTTCAGGATTGCTTCAGGGGTGGGTTGCCATGTCCTTCTCCCTTTTTGTGGCACTAAGGATTGAATCCAGGGCCTCAGAGAGTGTAGAGGAACACTCTACCAACTTTGAGCTAAATCCCAGCCCAATATTAGAAATAAGATGTGCATTAGGGGAAGCTTTAGGGAATTATTGAGGAGATCACTTTATTCCAAATAAATGAAGATGGTTTTATCTTCATTTCAGAATGAAGATGAATTTTGAAATACTTATGATATGTTCATTTGGGTGAATTATTTTCAGAAAATGCACTAAATACAGAGAGAGTGACTATGGAAATTTAAATGGTGGTGCATACATGGAGTCATTTACATCAGTTCTGTTCAATTACTATTAACACCAATTTTACAGTTACAGACAAGGCCTAGGGGAAATGGGAAATCTCACTAAATTTGTAGAAATTATATTACAAATGGGAACAGTTTTATTTCCCTACTTCAGGCTTTTATGTAGGTAACATATCACTATAGATGTTTAGCATAATGTTTTAGTGCATAATGATTGACATTTTTATTCAAACTGTAAGATATATAAGTCAAAGACTCGTGTGTAAGATATATCTAAAGACTATATATGGGATTTAGTTTTCATTTTTATGTGGGATGTGTATAAATGTTATAGCTCTTGAAACAGTGTATCTATACTTGATGTCAGTGGGACTTTTACATTAGTCTACGAGATGAAATATTTAAGGAATAGGAGAGATGGTAAATGAGCAAGTTAACAATTTTGTGTTATGTGCAGCTCATAATTGTAGCTCTGTGAAGAGCTCCCACTGAGTCAATGGGAAGTGTGGGTGGAGGTTAGTGCCAGGTTAATTGTTGCATTCAACATCATTCAGGAGAGAAACTGGAGATAAAATTGCAGTATTTATATTTCTGCCTTTCAATTTTCTTTCATCTCTATACTTGTTTTATTGTCTTTCCTTATTATCATTCATATCCCACATTTGATTTCTTTTCTTTCCTTGTCTCCATGGTTTATTGAAGAGCTGTATTCCATAAAGTTAATTTTCTACTAATTTTAAGATAAAGAAAATACCATTTGTCTATTCATTTTCCATCTACAGTTGGAAATATAGTTCCATGGAAACTAATCTGATTGAAAAATAGATTTTGTGAAGGAACAACCATGTTACTAGATGTCTTCATGACATGCTGCAGATTATAGTACAACAACAATGCTAGGCCTGCAGGTAATTTTAATTATCATCTGACAGGCCATTTTTCTTTCTTAATAGTTTTCTAGCCCCTTGGGACCCACTCCTCTGAATGACTATAGATATTTCTTCCATGTGATGAAAGAACTTCTGACTTCAAATGTGCAGCTTCAGAAATTTGGCTTTCTCTAAAACGGCTCATTTTTACAATATGATTTAGGGATGAACTAGGTGATAATCATGTGTCAAAGACACGACTATTATCAAATCATCAACCCCAGGTTGAAATTTTCTCCTTAACTCTGAGGCTTCAAACCCATATCAATATTTTTGATTTGTTTGTTAACTCAGAAAGTTAATATTCATATAAATTAAAGAATTCTATGTTTTTTAACTTCTCATCTTTGATGTGCCCTTTCCTTCATGCTCTCTTTCTTTAAATTTTCCACTTTAATGTTTTCTCTTATTTGCATCCTTTTAATCGATGTTAACATTTCCTTTACAGATCTTTCTTTATACTCTGAAAGATTTTTACAGTTTAAATCTGAAATGCCCCCGAAAGGTCATGTGTTAAAGACTTGGGTGCCAGCTCATGAATTTTTGGGAAATGATTGGATCATGAGAGCTCCAATCTGATCAGTGGACTAATCCATTTTGATAGATTCGTAATTTGATGACATTATTAGGAATTGCTAGAAACTAGGCAGTGGGTCTAGTGGGAGGAAGTAGGTCACTGAAGGTGGACTTTGGTAAGTATATCCCCAACACCTTTCTCTCTTACTTTCAGTGTCCTGGCTGCCAAAGGTGAGCAGCTTCCTTCCACCAAACTCTTCTCCCATGTTGTTTCTGGCTTGCCATGGGCCTAAAAGGAATGGTGCCAGCTCACCATAGACTGATACCTATGAAACCAAGAGCCACAGTAAACCTGTCGTCCTTTAAGTTGGTTTTCTCAGAGTTTTTCTTCTTCTTCTTTCTTTCTTTCTTTCTTTCTTTCTTTCTTTTTTTTTTTGCTGTAGGGATAGAAAGCTACTTAACATGACAGACCATTGTTGAATTTGGAAAGAAACCTGAGGAAACTGAAGATAGCAAGAAGAAATATAAAACAACTTTTAGAGAACTGTAAATTGTCATGTTCATTAAATACAAGATATCACTTTGGGGGCTAGGGGTGTGGTTCAGTAGTGGAAGACATTCCTAGATGCAGGAGGCCTTGGGTTTAGTTTCTAGTAATACAAAAAGTAATAATTTAAAAATATTTAATCAGTATATAATAATTATACATATTTATGGGGTCC
This sequence comes from Pedetes capensis, assembly GCA_007922755.1. Taxonomy (NCBI): domain Eukaryota; kingdom Metazoa; phylum Chordata; class Mammalia; order Rodentia; family Pedetidae; genus Pedetes; species Pedetes capensis. The sequence continues at coordinate 11,393 of VMDO01030121.1, read as the reverse complement.
AACATGATGTTTCAATATATGTATATATTATGTAATGATCAAATCAAGGTATTTAGTGTATTCATAATCACAAACATAACCAACATTTACTGTTTCTTTGTGTCTCAACCTTTCAAAGAGCACTCTGGAAAACATTTTATCAAGTTACAAATTTAATGAGTATTTCATTGAAATAAATTCTCATATTTATAAGCTTCTGACATCATATGTATTTAAAATTGTGATTACTGTGCTCACCTCACAATTAAGGTTTTTGACAAAAAACCCTATTTACATTAAAAGATTCAAATTATCATTTAATTTTTTCAAAACAAATTGCCTCTTATGACAAAAAGCTTATATTTGTTTATAGGCTATTTTTTTTTTTTTTTGTGGTACTGAGAGTTGAACCCAGAGGCTCATGCTTGCATGCTTTGCAAGTGCTGGACCACTGAGCTGCACCCCCAGCCCCCCCCCCTTTTTTTTACTTTTTAAGACAGGGTCTCGCTAAGTTATGCAGACTGCCTCTGGTCTCGAACTTGCAATCCTCCTGCCTCTGCCTCCCGAGCCACTGGGATTACAGGCGTGCACCACCATGCTTGGCGCTTATAGGCTTTTTAATAATGTTCTATGCTACTCAATACTTAGAAGTTTTCATTTGGATACAATAGCCATCAGGCATCAAACTATTGCCTAATTCTATTTGTATCATTGGAACGTCTGAAAGTTAAAAATCTAAGACTTCTTATTTAAAAGATTAAAAATATGAAAATATAAAATAGAATATACACAATTGCTTTTGACACCCCAGGTTGATAACAGATGGAAAATTTTGTAGTTAAACACGCCATTTCTATTATCGAATTATAAATGGAAAATGTCATAATGACAAATTCAAACTAGATTCTTATAATTCTCATCTGGCCCCGAAATTTTACCTATTCAGTATCAAGACATACTCTTATGCATCTAAATTTGCATATGGCCTTAGGCAAAAGACACACTTCATATTCATATCATATTCAGCAGTTTTCCAAGAGTTAAGCCAACACTGAGTGATGTGGAAGTCTCTTACTGGTTAAAAGGACATTAGCTACACAAGGATACAGAACATGTTTGGGTTTTGTTTTTGCCTGCTTGTTTATTTTATTCATAAAGCCAATCCATAGTGGTTTATGAATAATGAATAGAGAGAAAGATAGAAGGTAAAGGAGAAAGGGATACATGAATGAAAAGGTAGAGTAATTAAGCCTTGCCTAGGTTGGTGATAATCCTAAAAAATATTTGTAAGTATTTATTTTATATTTTATATTTTACATACTAACTGAAATACCATAAGCAGACTAGTGGTATCTAAAATTTCTGAACCCTAATGAATTGATAATTTATCTATAATTAGCATATCCAAGCTCCCTGCTAGGGAGAGCTGGCTTCTACTTAAATTGCATTTGCTTCATAAGCTATATGGGATTTTGCACATTACGATGAGATTGCTTCTTACCAGGGTTAAATTCTAAAGTCAACTAGTGAGATAAAAATTGCCCTTGAATTCTCTTATGTTATCTGTAAAACTTGATTCAGATGTCCGTAAATTTATGTTGTTGTTGTTAGGTGCCGCCGAGTCGGTATCCGACTCATAGCGACCCTCATAGAGTTTTCAATGGCTGTTTCAGGATTGCCATGGGAGTGGATTGTCAGGCCCTTCTTCCATTTTTGTGGTGCTGGGAATTGAACTCAGGGCCTCAGAGACTGCAGCGCGGTGCTCTAGCCACTGAGATAAATCCCAGCCCGCGTAAATTTATGTAGTAATTCATAAATGAATTAAAATTTGAGTACTGTGATAAACTTAACACAAAATAAAGTAAAAACCATGAGTAGTAAATACCCCATTCCTCAGTGACAGTATGGCTTTGGAAGAGTCCCTGTTTTGAAATCAGCCTGCTGACTGTGAATCTCAGATCTATTGCTCAGTAGCTGTGTGACCTTGGCCAAATGATTTAATATCTCTGCTTTGTTTCCACATCTGTAAAATTGGATTATAATTATACCTATAGAATAGGTTGTTGTGCAAATCAAATGACATAATCTATGTAAATGGTTTGAAACAATATCTGGCATGCAATAAGTGTGTTTGCTATTCCTATTGACTTTATGATAACTATAAAATCCCTAGTAGAAAACAAATGATGGATGAGAATTATAAAATGTTTCTGATGCCTGAAGGATTTACTTCATTCTATTTTAATAAATCAGCCTCAGTAAACTTAATGAATATAAATAAATTGTTTCCTGAGAGGAGGTAAGAAGATAAATGTCACCCAGCACACAGTAGGTAATGCTTACTGGATTTCAATTTAAATCTTGCTTGAGCAAACTGACATGCACGCTATTCTTGGAAAAGATGGGGATGACCTTGGCTGCCATCATCCTATCTTTCCAATCTTTGAGCACTTTTGGAGGACCTATTGAACAGGAATCTGTCTTAATGTTCTTAGGAATAAAATGCAGATGAAGTGAGAGTTAAGTAATAAATCTAGCTCAGAAGTTAAATGTACCTAAAAGAGTGACTCTGCTGCCCTAAAACTATCAGTTCTCTCCTCCAGCAAAAATCTATTTGGCTTTTTGGGCAATATTCCTCATGTCTGACTCATGCCATGGTATTTTCATTTGCATCCTGTGCTTGTGAAAGCTGGACACTGAATAAGGGAGATAGGAGAAGAAATGATACTTTTGAATTACAGTGTTGGAGACAAATGTTGAATATACCATAGACTGCCAAAAGAATGAACAGACCCGTCCTAGAAATGTAAGCAGAGTGCTCTTTGCAAGCAAGGATGGCTAGACAATGTCTTACATATTTTAGACATATTGTCAGGAGGGACTAATTCCTGAAGAAGGACATCATGTATGGGAGAGTGCCAGGTAAAGGAAAAAAAGGACGACCCTCAACTGGATTGATTGACACAGTGTCTGGAACAAAGGACTTAAACATAAAAAGATTGTGTGCATGACAGTGTCAAGGCGTGTTTCCTTCTGTTGTACATAGGATCACTATGAGTCAAGTCCAACTCTATGGCACCTAACAAGAACAACATTATATCTGGCCAGCACATTTATCCCTGGCTTGAATCCACAAAGGAGTCGTTCCTAGAGTTGTTCTGCCCTGCAACACCAAGGTCCATTTCCATCCCAGACACATACACACACACACACACACACACACACACACACACACACACACACACCTCTCTTCTGTACCACCATTTAGCAGACATTGGAGTCCCTGTTTCTGCTTATATAAGGGCAAAGTGTCTCCTTTCCTGCTGAAGCCATGGTGGCAGATGTGTTGCTAGCATACGCAGTCTGAATAGTTCCTTCCATTAGAATTTATTCAATATTACAACACACCAGACATGCAATGTATTTAATATACTAATAGGTAAATAAGATCCACTGATTTCTCGACACTTATGTGCTGGAAAGGAAAATGAAAATTATATTAAGAAAATTTTTCTATAATATATGCCACTTATGCAACTCTGTAGTTAACTTTGCAGTTTGTTAGAACAGAGTGCATCCTTCATAAATATGAAATATTTTTGTGTATTCATGTATATACATTTGTCTTATTTGAGTGACAAGGATAGTCATTTGAAAAATAATCATTTCCCTGTCCTACTTTTTATCTGTAAAGGAGACAAGGTCAGTAAGAGTTTGGCATTTTCCATTAATTTTTCTTATTCTACCAGTTTGTTGCACAATCTCTTTGAAGTGAATCTTTTTATTTAAACTGGAAAATGAGGAAAGCATTATTTCTGTGTCATATTTAAGTAAACATTGTTACTTTTTCATCATCTTTTCTCATGTGAATGAATCAGATTTCAAAGTTTCATGAAACTGTGTTGGCCAAAACTCATAATCACCAATAAATATTTAACATTTTATAATGTCACAACAATGTTGCTTTTTTCTCATGATTTTCATTATTATCTTTTAAAATAAGATCCATTAATAACAGAAATAATGATATCTACAGTTATCAAGGACACACTATTTGTGCCAGTATGAAGAGACTATTTACTAACATTGTTTAATCATTCTTGCATGTCTATGAAGAAGATATTATTCTATATTTACAGATAAGAAAATCAGTACCCATGGAGGCTTAGAAACATAACCACTTTCTCTGGTAAGCCAGGCTTCAAAGCTCATCTTTTTTCCATTCTGCTCTACCCTATCTTTCAGAAAATTACATTTAAAAATCTATTATGGAAATATCAGCTTTGCAGCCATTGTTCAAAGGTAGTTCGCCTATCTCCACAGTAGACTGATCTTCTTAATAATTTAGATATGAATATTTGAGGCTGGGAATTGTTTAAATGTCAGCTGGTTACCTTGCCAAGAATTTTCTTGAAATGATATGAGTACAACTTTGAATAAAATTCTAATGTGAGCAAAGCAGACTAAGACACTAATAACAATGAGGCTATAGATTGACTTATTTGATGTTATAATGTATTTGTCATAAAAATTTGCACAATCAACATATTTTCTTTAGCTTTTATCACACATATATAAAATTGGCTCTACAAATCAAGTAGTGGTTTGAATGTACCACACACAAGAGGAAAGGTATTTCTTTTCTGTTGAAATTGTGCCCATCTTTAGGTTTCCTTTGAAAACCTTCAATCATTCTCAAAGCACAGAACCAAAGCCTTAAAAATCATTTGCATTTTACATTTGGCTACTTCAATTACTATGAATGGAGCCCTTTAGTTTTTGTCCTGCCCTTACACTTTGTTCTGTTACCGAAATGCTTTTGAAAAGTTTGAGAAGTTTGGAAAATAGCAAGGGACCACACGCTTTAATCTTGGCTGGCTCCTTTTATGTTAGTAATGTTTTTTGTCTGGTTTCAAAGGAGCTTTTGAAATATTTTTGCTCACTAAAATGATAGCTTTAAGCCAGTGTAAACCAGGGACATAATCTAATAACTCTATGTTGTTATCCGCAACCATTTCCTCATACAATATCTAGACTTCCTATTTCCTCTATTTTATTTTTAATATTCTTTCCTAAATTTTAATTTATAATTTCATTATGAAAATTTCTATTTAATAACATTTAAAAATTGGCAGTAAACATTCTAACTTGCAATCAAAATTATAATCTTTTCTGTATCATTCAAGTTTATTATTCTATCATTCTTACAGTTTTATAAAAAGTTTATTGTGAAACAATTCAAATGCCACAAAATTCACCATTTAAAGTGTGTAATGAGTGGTGTCAAATATATTCATAAAGTTGTGCAACTGCCACTGCTATCTAATGCTAGAACATTTTCATCATTCCCAAAAGAAAATCCATACTAATTAGCAGTCAATTCCTGTTCTCACAGCCCCCAGGCCTTAACCAGCCACTCATCTGTCTGTCTACATTAACCTGTTCTGAATGTACATCCCATATACTTGGAAGTACACACATGTGACGCTTCATACCTGATCTCATTCACTTGCCATGATTTTTTTTAATGTTCAACCATGGTACAGCATGTATAACTACTTTGTTCTCTTTTATGACCAGACAAGTTTCCTTTGCATAGACGTCATATTTTTAATCCATTGTTCAATTCATGATATTTGGATTGTTTTCAGTTTTTTGGTCACTATAAATAATGCTCCTATGAATATTTATATATGAATTTTCCTGGGGATATAGATTTTCACTTCTCTTCAACATATACCTAGGAGTTAAATTGCTGTGTCTTATCAAACAATTTGAGGAGCTGCTACACTGTTTTCCCAAATGGCTTCACCACTTTACAGTCTGACCAGCAATGTATGAGATTTCCAATTGCTCTACCTTCTAGCCATCACTTGTTATTGTCATTCTCTACTTATTTTAGCCATTGAAGTAGGTGTGACATGGTATATTATTATATTTTTACTTGCACTTCTCTAATAACTAGCAATGTTAAGCATATTTTCATGTACTTATTGGCTATTTGTATGCATTTGTATATCTTCTTTGGATAAATATCTATTCAAATAACTTTATAAAATTGTAATTTCATCATTTATTGTTTATTTGTAAGAGTTCTTTACATATTTAATACAATTACCTTATATGTATAATTTGCAAACACACTCTACAATTCTGTGTGTTCTCTTGATGATGATTTTTGAAGAACAGAAGTTTTTGATTTTGACGTAGTTCAATTTATCTATTTTTTTCTTCTGTTGTCTGTGTTTGGGGGTCACACCTAAGAAACTATTCTCTAGCTCAAGGTCACAAAGAGTTACTCCTACATATTCCTATAAGAGATTTACAAGTTTAGTAGTTACAGTGAGATATAGGATCCAAAATATATGTTTTTTCTATATGGTGTGAAGTGTTTGTGGGGGTAGGTATTCATTCTTGATATTTTACAATACTTTGAAGAAGAACTACCAAACTGTTTTTCAAAATGACTTCACTATCTTACCAGCAGTGTCTGAGGATTCCAAATTCTGCACATACTAGCCAGTCCTTATTGCTGCCATAGTCTGTTGCAGATAGAAAGGATGGACATTGAGTTTTTCCAGGACTATTCATTGAAATTCGTTTCCACTGAATTATCTTAGTCCTCTTGTTGAAAATAAGTTGAACATAAATAAAGAATTATATCTACCCACTCAATTCTATTCCATTTACTTGTTTCTATCTTTAAAGCCCCCATGTGTCTGTCACTTTGCTGTATTCTAGGGATTGTGTGTTGCTGTGATTAAGGCTATGCAACTGATATGAGCAGGGTCACCCATGGTGGGCAGGTTTCAGCTGAGCTTCCAGACTAAGACAGACTAGGGAGCAGGACCTAGCAGCCCACTCCCAAAACAATTAGCCACCAAAAGCCTTATGAATACCAGAGAGACAGCGTCAGATGTATTGCCTGAAAATGAGCCCTCCACATGGGAAAGCACTCAAAATATGACTAGAGCAGAGTGGCTTCCTCAAAGTAGAGTTTACCTTAATGATGGGAATGGAGTAAAGCCCAGAGACCTCAATTTGTTAATGTGGTATGACTCAAAATGAGGAGAAAAAACTACAAACATCCACAAATAATTGGAACATGGAATGTATGTAGTATGAATCTAGGAAAATTAAAAATTATTTAAAAAGGGAGATGGAGCACATAACCTTTGACATTTAGCATCAGTGAGCTAAACTGGGCTGGTATAGGACATTTAAATCAGATAATCATATGTTATACTGTGCTGGAAATGACAGCTTAAAGAGAAATGGGGTTGCATTCATCATCAAAAAAGACATCTCAAGATCTGTCCTGAAGTATAAAGCTGTCAATGATAGAATAATATGCATATGCTGACTAGGAAGGGCAGTGAATATGACCATTATTCAAATTTACACACCTGCCACTAAGGCAACAAATGATGATAGGGAAGATTTTTATCAGCTTCTGCAATCTGAAATAGATCTAACCTGCAATCAGGACGTACTGATAATTACTGGTGACTGGAATGCAAAAGTGGAAACAAAGAAGGCCTAGTAGTTGGAAAATATGGCTTTAATGAGGGAAATGATACTGGAGATTGCATGATAGAATTTTGTCAGACCAATGATCTTTTCATTGAAAATACATTTTTTTCACCAACATAAACCATGACTATACACGTGGAAGTCACTAGATAGAATGTACATAAACCAAATTAGCTACATTTCTGGAAAGAGATGATGGAAAAGCACAATATCAAAAGCCAGAGAAAAACCAGGTGCTGATTGTAGATCACACTGTCACCTGCTCATATGCAGGTTCAAGGTGAAACTGAAATAAATTAGAACAACTATATGCGAGTCAAGGTATGACCTTGATTATGTCCCACTTGGGATCATGACCACCTCAAGAAGAGGTTTGATGAGTTAAAAACTAATGACCAAAGAGTAGATGAATTGTGGCGTGAAATCACAGAAATTCATGAAGAAAACAAAAGACAGGAAAAAAAGAAAAGACCAAATTACATGTCTGAAATTTGCCCTTGAATGTTGAGCAGTTAAATTAAAAGGAAGACATGATGAAGTTAAGAAACTAAACAGGAGAGTTCAAAGGGCAGCTTGAAAAGACAAAATAAAATATTATAATGGCATGTACAAAGGCCTGGAGATAGAAAACCAAAAGGGAAGAACACACTCTGTTTTTCTCAAATTTAAGGAATTGAAGAAAAATTCAAGCCTCGAGTGGCAATAGTGAAGGATTCCATAGGGAAAGTATTAAATGATACAGGAAACATCAAAAGAAGATGTAGGAATGTACAGTCATTATATAAAAAATAATTGGTGGATGAACAACCATTTGATTGCATACCATCAGAAACCAGTGTTATTGAAGGATGAAGTGGAAGATACCTCAAAGGAATAGGCAATACGGAAGGCTCCAGGAAGTGATGGAATACCACTAGAGATGTTTCAAGAAACAGATGCAGCACTAGAGATGCTCACTTGTTTATGCCAAGAGATCTGGAGAACAGCTACCTGGCCAACTGACTGGAAGAGATCCCTATTTGTGCCTATTCTCAAGAAAGGAGATACAATCAAGTGTCGAAATTATCAAATGATATTATTAATATCACATACAAGCCAAATTTTGCTTACAGTCTTTCAGTAGTGAATTGCTATTGTTAGTGGCTATAGAGTTGTCTCCAACTAACAGGAACAGTCATAGGGTTTTCAATGGCTGATTGCTTTGTGAGTGGATTGGCACATCCTTCTTCCATTTTGGTGGTGCTAGGGACTGAACCCAGGTCCTGAGAGAGTGCAGCATGGCACTATACCAACTGAGCCAAACCTCATTACCAATAGTGAGTAACAGCAGTATATAGACAGGGAAATTCCATAAAATTAAGCCAGATTCAGAAGAGTACATGAAATTAGGGACATGATTCCTGATGTCAGATATGGGCCAAAAGCAGAGAATACCAGAAAGATGTCCATCTATATTTTATTGACTATGCAAAGGCATTTGACTGTGTGGATCATAACAAATTGCAGATAGCATTGACAAGAATAAGAATACCAGAGCACACAGTTATACTCATGAGGAATTGGTACATGGACCATAAGACAATTTTTTGAACAGAAAAAGGAAACACCACCTGGTTTACAGTTGAGAAAGGTGTGCATCAGGGCCATGTCTTTCATCACTTGTTTAATCTCTATGCTGAACAAATAATCTGAGAAGCCGGGATTTATGAAGGAGAGCATGGCATCATGATTGAAGGAAGACTCACTAATAACCTGCATTATGTAAATGACACAGCTCTGCTTGCTGAAAGTGAAGAGGATTTGAAACATTTACTCATGAAGATCAAAGAATACAACCTTCAAAATGGATTGCACCTCAACATCAACAAAACTAAAATCCTTACAACGGGGTTAGTATGCAACTTCAATACATAGGGAGAAAAGATTGTGGTTGTCCAAGATTTTGTTCTAGTTGGTTCTACAATCAGCACCCACAGAAGCAGCAGTCAAGAAATCAAAAGATGTATTGCACTGGGAAAAGCTGTTTGAAAAGACCTCTTTAAAGTGTTGAAAAGTAAAAATGTCACATCGAAGATGAAGGTGCGCCTGACTCATGCCATCCTATTGTCAGTTGCATCATATGCTTGTGAAAGCTGGATGTTGAATAAGGGATACTGGAGATGAATTGATACTTTTGAATTATGGAGCTAGAGATGAATATTGAATATACCTTAGAATGCAAATGAACCAACAGATCCATCCTAGAAGTGCAACCAGAGTGGTCCTTGGAAGCAAAGATGGCTAGACTGCATCTTACATATTTTGAATATGTTGTTGTTGTTGTTGTTGTTAGGTGCCCTCGAGTCAAGTCCGACTCATGGCGACCCTATGTACAGCAGATTGAAACACTTGCTGATTCTGTGCCAGGCAAATGATCTTATTTATGTTTAAGCCCATTGTTGCAGACACTGTGTCAATCCATCTGGTGGAGGGTCTTCCTCGTTTGCATTGACCTGCCACTCTTCCAAACATGATGTCCTTCTCCAGGGATTGTTCTCTCCTGACTACATGTCTGAAATATGTAAGAGGCAGTTTGGCCATTCTTGCTTCCAAGGAGCGCTCTGGTTGTACTTCTTCTAGGACAGATTTGTTGGTTCATGGTATATTCAGTCCGTGGTATATTCAATAGACATCTCCAGCACCACAATTCAAAAGCATCAATTCTTTTTCTGTCTCTCTTGTTCAATGTCCGGCTTTCACAACCATATGATGCCACTGAAAATACTATGGCATGAGTCAGATGCACCTTCGTCTTCAATGTGACATCTTTGCTTTTCAATACTCTAAAGAGATCTTTTGCCAGTTTTCCTAGAGCAATGTGTCTTTTGATTTCTTGACTGTTGCTTCCATGGGTGTTGATTATAGAGCCAAGCAAAGCAAAATCCTGGACAACCTCAATCTTTTTTCCATTTATTGTGAAGTTGCGTGCTGATCCAGTTGTAAGGATTTTTGTTTTGTTGATGTCTAGTCATATGTAACCCATACTGAAGGCTATGATCTTTGATCTTCATTAGTAAATGTTTTAAATCCTCTTCACTTTCAGCAAGCAGAGTGGTGTAATCTGCATAACGCAGGTTGTTAATGAGTCTTCCTCCAATCTTGATGCCACATTCCTCCTCATAAAGTCCAGCTTCTCGGATTATTTGCTCAGTGTATAAATTGAAGAGATAGGGTAAAAATATACAGCCTTGACGCACACCTTTCTCAACTTTAAACCATTCAGTGTTTCCTTGTTCTATTCGAACAACTGCCTCCTGGTTCATGTACAGATTTCTCATGAGCACAATTAGGTGTTCTGGTATTCCCATTTTCCGAAGTGTTATCCATAATTTGTTTGATCCACACAATCAAATGCCTTTGCATAGTCAAAAAAACATAGATAGACATCTTTCTGATATTCTCTGCTTTTGGCTAATATCCACCTGACATCAGCAATGATGTCCCTGGTTCCCCACCCTCTTCTGAATCCTGCTTGATTTTCTGGTAATTCCCTGTCTATATACTGCTGCAGTCGCTTCTGAATGATCTTTAGTAGAATTTTGCTGGTGTGCTATATTAATGATATTGTCCGATAGTTTGCACATTCAGTTGGATCCCCTTTTTTGGAAATAGGCACAAATATGGATCTCTTCCAGTCAGTTGGCCAAGTAGCAGTTTTCCAAATCTGTTGGCATAAACATGTTAACACCTCCAGTGCTGCATCTGTTTGTTGAAAACATCTCTATTGGTATCCCATCAATTCCTGGAGCTTTGTGTTTCGCCAGTTCTTTCAAGGCAGCTTCCACTTCATCCTTCAACACCATTGGTTCCTCTTCATATGCAACCTCTTGGAATGGTTGGTC
>VMDO01030120.1:0-21731 GCA_007922755.1 Pedetes capensis | reverse complement strand
AAAAAAAAAAAAAAAAAAAAAAAAAAAAAAAAAAAAAAAAAAAAAAAAAAAAAAAAAAAAAAAAAAAAAAAAAAAAAAAAAAAAAAAAAAAAAAAAAAAAAAAAAAAAAAAAAAAAAAAAAAAAAAAAAAAAAAAAAAAAAAGATGTCCTAGGAATAAATTTAACCAAGGAAGTAAAAGACTTCCACGATGAGAATTATAAAATCATGATAAAAGAAATTGAAGAGGAAACAAAAAATTCAAAATCCTTCCCATGTTCACAGATTAGAAGAATTAATATTGTTAAAAGGTCCACACTAAGCTGGGTGTGGTATTGCATGCCTGTAATCCCAGCACTTGAGAGGCTGAGATAGGAGGATCAATGCTAGTTTAAGGCCAGCTTGGTCTAATAGCAAGTTCCTGGGGAACCTGGATTTTAGAATGAGACCCTGTCTCAAATAATAATAATATGAAGAGGTGGGGCTGGAGATGGGGCTCAGTGGCAATGCCTAGCATGTGTGAGGAGGCCCTAGGTTTAACCCCCCAGTACTTAAAAAGAAACAGAAAACTTAAACTTAAAAAGAAACAGAAAAAATCCATACTATACTATCCAAAATAACTTACAGATTCAATATAACCCCCATCAAAATACCAATGGCATGCATGCTTCAAGGACTAGAGAAAAGAATCCTAAAATTTATATGGAATAACAAAAGACCCCAAATAGTAAAAGCAATCCTGAGCAAAAAAGACAAAACTAGTGTTGTGGATTTCCCAAGGAGATAGAGAGTACCCAAACATGGCAGATCCCTGGGGCCTGCCTAGCCCTCTTGGAGGACCGGACTCTATCCTCCAAGACAGCTGACATTTCCCCCACATCCAGGTACCTCACTCTTCCCCCCTCCCATTGAGTGAGCCAAGATGGCACTGGCCAGCTCAGGCTTCCTTGAGGCCTGATTGGCTGAGCCCCATCTGCCTCCTCATTGGTCAAGCCCTTGCCCTCGTGCCCCCTACAAGCCCTTTCCTGATTGCCCAGCTGTCATTTCTTGACAGTTGTATAGCAGTTGGCTTAAGGGGATAAACGCCCCTGACCCCAGAGCCCAGCGGCTCATTCTGAACTCCATCTAGGGATAGCTCAGAGCTTTTACCTGAACACCACCTAAGGAGAGCTCTCTCAGTCCTCTGGCCCCATAAAGATCAGAGGCCTGCATCTGCCTGACCCACCTATCCTTTAGCCTGCCCTCATCCTGACTTCATCCTTACACCAACCTGCTTCCATCCTTGCCCCTGCCTGCCTGCCTGCAACCACTGGATCGTCTCCTCCTCCTCAACCAATGGATCGAGTGCTTTGAGAGGCAAGCCTGCATCCGAGAGCCAAGCTCTGGGCCTCCGAAGCAGCAAAGACTCCAGGACCCAATGAGCAACGACATGGGGGAGTCCCTGCCCCAGTGGCTGGGATAGCAGCTGAGCGCCTACCTCCTCCATCTCCTTTCCCTGCCCCAGCCATCTACCATCTATCCCTTTCCTTTCCCTGTAAATAAACCTCCTCCTGTCTCAGCCTCCAGAGTGCTGGGATTACAACTGTGTGCCACCATGCCTGGCAAATAGTATCTCAGTTTTTATTGTCTGTCATTTATTTATTTATTTATTTATTTATTTATTTATTTATTGCCATCCTGGGATCAAACCCAGGGATTTGCATATGCTAGGTTAGCATTCCTTCCCTGAGGGAAATTTCCAACCTAGTTTTGTCTTTTTTGCTCAGGATTGCTTTAACTATTTGGGGTCTTTTGTTATTCCATATAAATTTTAGGATTCTTTTCTCTAGTTCTTGAAGAATGCCATCAGTATTTTGATGGGGGTTATATTGAGAAACTTGGTAAGAACATGCATTGGAGAAAGGCTGATCCTTTCAGTAAATAGTACTGGGAAAATTGGGTATTCACATGCAGAAGAATGAAAGCAAAAACCTATCTCTCACCATTTACAAAAATCAACTCCAAGTGGCTTAAAGACTTAGTAAAACACCTGAAACTACTAAACTACTAGAAGAAAACTTAAGGGAAATGCTTTAGGACATTGAAAAAGGCAAGGATTTTTTGGACAAGACCCCAAAAGCACAATAAGTAAAAGCAAAAATAAGTGGAATTACACCAAACTACAAAGCTTCTGCACAACAAGGGAAATAATTCTCAGGGTAAAAGGACAACTTGCAGAATGAGAGGAAATATTTGCAAACAGAGCCAGGCATCATGGTGCACACCTGTAATCCTAGCACTTGAGAGGCTAAGGCAGGAGGATCAATGCCAGTCTGGTTTAAATAGCAAATTCCAGGCCAGCCTGGGCTATACAGCAAGATCCTGTCTCAAACAACAGCAGCAGCAGCAGCAACAACAAAAGAAAAACAAAAAAACAACCACTGCCAAATGGCAGGGGCTAATGTCCTGAATATATATTAGGAACCCAGAAAACCCAGTAGCAACAAACCAATTTCAAAATGAGCAATAGATCTAATAGACATTTCTCATACAAATGACTAATGGGTATATAAAAAAATGATCAACATCACTAACCATTAGGTAAATGCAAATCAAAACTACAATGAGATATCACCTCACTCTAGTAAGAATGGCCATAGTCGAAACAGACAAAAGTTAACAATTCTAGCAAGGGTGTCCAGAAAAGAGAATCCTTGCACACTATTGGTGAAAATGTAAATTAGTGCAGCGATTACGGAGAACAGGATGGAGGGTCCTAAAAAAGTTAAAAATAAAACTATTGTATGACCCACCAATCCCACTACTGAGTGTATAGTCAAAGGAAAAAGAAATTATTGTATCACTCCTGTGTTCATTGCACTCCTATGTTCATTGCAGCATTGTTCACAGTTGCCCAGAAATTGAAATGACTCAACAACATCTAACAACAACAACAAAATGTTCATCAAAGATGAATACATAAGAAAATGTACATGTATACAATGAAATATTATTCAGCCTCAAAAAGGGAAAGAAAGAGAAAAGAAAGGGAACAGAAAGAGAAAGAAAGATAGATCCTGTCATTTGCAACAACATAGATGGAACTGGAGATTATTATGCTAAAGCCAAAGCCAGGCACAAAAAGATAAGTACCACATGATTTTACTCATATGTAGACACTACAAAAGTTGACCTCATAGCAGTTACAGTAGAATGGTGGTTACCAGAAGGTGCGGGGGTGGGGGTGGGGGGAACAGTCGGAGAAAGGTTGATTGATGGGTACTAAGGTACAGTTAGATAGGAGTGAGAAGTTCTATTGTTATTGGATTTTTGTGTACAGCCATCTTGGGTTTCAGATGCCATTTCATAAGTTTCATTTCTGCCTCAAGGAAGGTCATTTCTAATACTTAACTTGGCTTCTTGGTATTGCCTGGCCTTACTTAAATCTATTACCCCATCTAGTCCCAGGCTCACCCTCTTTGGACATAATCTGATTTAAAAATGGTGCAGTCAGGGATGGCGCCATTTGTGGCACCACCCGGAACCACTCCCCTAATGTCTGCCTCAACTGGAAAATTCCACTCTACCCCCATTTAAGGAGCCATCTTGCTGTACCTTGCTGCTGTTCTCTCAGTCCTGGAGGCAGCCATTCTGTCTTTCTGCTTATTAAAATCTCTCATGCGAGTTGAGTTCTTGAGTGCAGAGTGGTCTTTGGGAGACACTTTCAGTTTTTATATTGCACAATAGGATGACTATGGATAACAGTTATGTACTATATATTCCGGGGCTGGGATTTAGCTCAGTTGGTAGAGCGCTGCTCTGCAGTCTCTGAGGTCCTGGGTTCAATTCCGAACACCGCAAAAATGGGAGAAGGACCTGGCAATCCACTCCCAAGGCAATCCTGAAAACAGGTTTTCACCCTATGAGGGTCCCTATGAGTCGGATACCGACTCCACGGCAACTAACAACAACAACAACAACAACAGCTATATATTCCAGAAAGCTTAAAGAAAAGATTTTGAATGTTTTCACCATCAAGAAATGATAAATGTTAGAGGAAATGATATCTTCAATCTGATTTGAATATTGCAAAATATGTATGTGTATCAAAACATTACATGGTGCCCCATTAAAATGTACAATTTTATGTTCTTGTGTGTCTGTTTAAAAAATAAATGTAAAGAGTTGAGCATGGTGGCTCATGTCTATAATCCAGAGACTTGGGAGCCTGTATAATTTAGTGAGACCTTGTCTCAAAATCAAAAATAAAAATGGGCCTGGGAGTGTAGCTCAGTGGTAGGGCACTTGCCTAGCATGTGCAAGGCCCTAATTTCAAACCCCAAGTATGTTTTTAAAAATTTTTTTAATTAAAAATTAAAAACAGAATTAAGGCAGAGGGTTGGGATGGTGGCACATGCCTGAAATCACAGCATTTAGGAGGCTGAGGCATGAGGAAGCAGATTTTGAGACTAGCCGGGGCTACATAGAAACATCTTGTTCCAAAAAGAAAACCAAAAGAAGGAACTTTGTTATCATGCGAATTGAAATTGGCTCATTGGGGAAATTTGACTATCTCTCTAATGCTAATCTCTCTTGGAAGAGCAGATAAACAACATGGTTTCAGCTTGGTGATGTGGAACTTTGGCATGAGTGACTCCATGCTGACTTTTAGCCTGGTCTGTTGAGGCCTCCTATAATTTTTATTTGACAGCAATTTTCCTTATGTCTCAGTTCACACCCAACTTTTAAAACTCTTTACATCCTCTAGAAGTCATTGTTGTTGTTGTTATGTGTCTTCAAGTTGGGTCCAACTCATAGCATCCTTATGTACAACAGAACCAAACACTTGCCAACATTGTGCCATAGTGCCTGGCACTATGTCAGTGCTTCTCTGCCATTCATAGGGTTTTCGTTGGCTGATCATTTCAAAATTGTTTCAGGAATGGGCTGCCAGTTCTTTCTCCCATTTTTGCAGTGCTGGGGATAAAATTTAGAGCCTTGAAGAGTACAGAGCAGGACTCTACCAATTGAGCTAAACCCCAGCCCTCTGGAAGTCGTTTGGTGGTGGTTGTGCTAGGGGCCATTGAGTTTGGTCTGACTCAGTCATTTATGAAATCTCCATATGCTCAAAATCTCTAAATATTTGCTTCAACTCTTCTTGTTACCTCCTGACTCCTAACGCAAGGACACTTCTCCATTTACCCTATAAGGTTCTAGCTCCTAGCTTAGAGTCCTAACCTTTTATACCACGTGGGCAAAATTCTTGGTGATTTTGGCATCCACCTATGTAACTTTCATGTCTAATGTTTAGGTTCCCTGACCCCTTCCTTCCAATGACCTTGACTCTACCCTACTTTGCCATCTACGCCTGTGATTATACTTTAAGACATTGCCACTGCCAGTAATTAACACCTCCTAAAATCCCAGTTTGAAGCTCCTATTTGTCAATCACCCTCCCTTATAGTTTTTGCTGCTTCCATCTGATAGTCTATGTTTGAAAATTCTTTGGCCCTGCTTAGGTGTGTGACCTCTTAGTAAAAGTTATTGCCTCAATATATGCATATTCATTTTATTTCACTTGGCCTAAGACTGATTCTTTATCATGTGAACTTTCATTGAAGTATTTTAAACATAAATTGTCCCTCAGTATTTGGAGGATTGGTTCTATGACCTACCCCCTCACATACACACCCCCCTCCCTGTGGATATCAAAACATGAGGAGAGTCAATTTCACTTATATAAATTGCCATAGTATTTGCATATAACTTATATACTTCCTCCTGTGTACTTTAAATCATCTCTTGTTGTTGTTGTTAGGTCCCCTGGAGTCAGGTCTGACTCATAGGCTATGTTCATAGGGTTTTCAATGGCTGATTATTTTGGGATTGCTTTGGGAGTGGACTCTAGGTTTCTTATAATATCTAATACAATGTAGGTGCTATGTAAATAGTTGTACTGTTTAGGGAATAAAATAGACACAGCTTTTTTCAGGTATTTTCAGTCTATGGTTGGGTGAATTTGTAAATGCAGAATTCACAGATATGAAGATACATATGTGTTTTTGTGTGTATTTGACCAAAAAGTACACCATAAGTATATACTTTTTTTCCCTAAGTTCTGAGGTCTACCATATACTCTTACCTGGTAGGAGCAAGCGAAAAGACAGATGCCATGGCATACATCTGTAATACCAGTGACTCAGGAGGTGGAGGGAGGAGGATCTCAAGTTCCAGGCTAGAGGCAGCCTTTGCAACTTAGTGAGACCCTGTCTCAAAATTAAAAATGGAAAAGGGACTGGAAGTATGGCTCTGGGGTAGAACACTCATCTAGCATGTGTTAGGCCTTGAGTTCAATCCCCCGGTGCTGGGGCTAAAAAAAAAGCACTAGTAAAAATCTGTTCTGGTAATTTGTGACTAGTAATAGGTGACTGCTCTTAAAAATGCATTAATTTTTCCTTTGAGTACTGTTTCCTGCCATTTATTCTTTGTTCTGATGAACAGCTTTGACTCATACAGCCTGAAAAAAGGATTACGAGTAATAGAACTGGGCCTGCCACAGGAGACAAAGGACGAGCAACACAGTGGCTGTCAGGGATAGAGGAGAGAGCGAAAGCCCACTTAAGGAAACATCTGAGGAACAGAGGCAGAGATCAGCAGATTAGCAGAGACGGGATAGTCTTTGGCATTGTCAGGGACAATGTGAACCTCACTGAACTCTGAGACGACAGGCCAGCATTTTAATGAATGGCAGCTGGGGTCAGAGAAGGGGCAATGATGGCCAGTGGGAGAGATCAGGACCAGCTCTGCGGGGAAACTGATTATAAGGTTAGTGCTCCTGTTTCCAGGGACCCTTCCTCTTTGCTATTGAACTATGTACATATGGAGAGGCTGGAGGAATTTAGATGTTGTTTTGTATGCATTGTTTGAGAAGAAACATGAGAATTTTTTAGGAATTGTTTTTGGAGAACTATTTTTTTTTCTGCCTTTCATTTGTTTTCTTGCAAGCAATGTTTTGTTGTTGGTATTTCTATTAATATTTCTTTTAAAACCTGTTCATTGTTCTTTTCATTATTCGTATTTCACAGAAGCTGAGGAGTTTGAATTTGCTGAGGTGCTTTAGAGGGGAGGTGAGCTTGCTTTTGGCATGGGAGTTAGGTGTGGGCCTATTTCTTACCCCCAACACAGATAATCCGTCTTGTCTATGTCAACTTGATACTTTATGACTTAAAAACCATAATGAAGCAAAATTTGTTGTAGAGGCAGGGGGACATAGAACATAGAATCATCTTTCTGAGGACCTCATTTCTCCATTTCTAGGGTGAATGATAATTCACACAATAGTCTCCTGCATGAGGTCTGGCCCTCTAAGCTTTGGGGTTTTCCTTCTCTTTAATATATATTGTTAAGCTTGCTCATGGGAAAAGGATTTGGCAGCCCATTCCCAAAACTATTAGCCACTGAAAACCCTATGAATAGTAGAGAAGCACTGACAGTGCTGGGCATGGCACAGTGATAGGGAGTGTTTCATTCTATTGTGCATAGGGTTTCTATGAGTCAGATGCAACTTGTCAGCACCTAACAATAACAACAACAAACTTCCTCAAGCCCCATATCATATATTGTATACTCCAAATCTCTCCAAAGATTCCCCAGAATGAGGCTCGGGGGCTTATATTCTCTTCTTCCTTGCTTACACAGAATTCCCCATCTGTGCTCTATGTCTTATTTCTTGTGCCTCTTATCTTCTCTCCACACTATGGTATGCAGCTCCTGCCCCTTTCTTTCTTTGAATTATCCACAAAGAACTATTAAAACAATTACTACATATGGCACAGAAGTTAAGGGAAGGTGGAGGTGTATAGGAAAGTTGTAACAGAGCCAAATAAACTATAAAATTCCTATTAAGTGTCCTTCTTCTACCCATTTTTTCATATTCCCCAATCATATTCATCACTGGACATTGCTCTCTAGTCCCATTTCTTCCTTGTATCCAGTTGTTCCATCACTGTGTTGGGACATCAATCCATTTCTCTAGGACATCTTTCTTCCTCTCTAGTCTCCAAAGTACAAAACTGAAATTCTCTCCATTTTCCTCTTGTTTAAGAAGAATACTGAAGGATGTTTCTCTATAAATAATTCAAATTTACCTTCCCTTGGCTAATTCCTATCCTAACTATGTGGGAAATGAAATTTATCACAACCAGCCCTGCACACTGTCTTCTGGTGGGCCACAGTCAGTATTTACCTGGGAGTTTGTTCTGCCTAGAAGTTGGGAGTCTCACCTAGACAGCTTGGAAATCTTGTGCTTCTAAGGCTTAACATGCAGAAACAAAGGTAGATTGGATCAGATCTTTCAATTCCTTGCTGGCTTCTAGGTCAGAGTGGGGCTGTCTCCTGTGCCAGGCAAGTTTTTACAGAGAATTTCAGCAACAAGTTTTGTAATTCTATTAGATGTTACTAAGGGCTTATGAGGGAAAGCCATGTGCATCGCTGATCTATTTCTTAAGAAAAAAATTAAAACCTATAATTTTACAATCTAACACAATTTTGCTTTTATTTTTCTAATTTTTTATACCGGGGGCAGCCCCTTTTTTATGTTTTTAAATTGAGACAGAGTCTCACTAAGTTACACAGGCTGCCTCTGTCCTTAAACCTGCTGTCCTCCTGCCTCCACCTACAGAGTCACGGGGATTACAAGTGTACACTAACATGCCCTGCTCCATAACAAAAATCTTATATGGCATCCCTATGCTTTTGTCAGAGACCTTCAACACATTACTACATTATGTAAATCATAAAAATAATTTTTACACTGTTTATCACAATGGTTGTTGTTGTTGTTGTTAGGTGCCGTCGAGTTGGTATCCAACTCATGGCGACCCTCATAGGGTTTTCAATGGCTGACTATTTCGGGATTGCCTTGGGAGTGGATTGCCAGGTCCTTCTCCACTTTTTGCGGTGCTGGTAATTGAACTCAGGACCTCAGAGACTGCAGCGCAGCGCTCTACCAATTGAGCTAAATCCCAGCCCCCCATCACAATGGTAGAGAATTTATATTCAAAGTTGTCCTAATAATCTCATAGGCATTTACAATGGTGTGTGTGTGTGTGTGTGTGTGTGTGTATGTATATATATATGTATATATATATATGTATATACATACACATATACCTATATATACACAACATTGTGTATGTGTGTGGATGTATATATATGTGCATATATATATATATAAATATATATATATATATATATATATATATATATATATATATATAACTTAAACCAAATCAAAACACTTGATTTTCTAACATTATTCATAAGGAAGTGTATAATAACATCTACTAGCATTCAATTGATGTTGGGAGGCAATTTAATGGATTAATTTTGGGTGGCAATCCTGTTGGAGATTTTTAAAGCACCCCATAAGTAGGGTCCCTCTAACCAGCATAAGGGGCAAACACTCAGGCTATATTCTACTCACTCCTTTATCCCCCCTCCCATTGAGTGAGCAAAGATGGCCCCTGACCATCCTGACCAGCCTCAACCACCTCAATTTTGATTGGCTATCCCTAGCACCTCAGTTAAATAACTGCCCCTATCTGGCAGGTATAACAGTTTACTTGCTGTACCTTCCAGGAATGTGCCCTGATTAGCTAACCCTGGTACACACCCCCTCCCAGGAGCCTATATAAGTAAGCTCCAGGACCCCACCTGGACGCTCTTGTTTTCACCTGCTACTGGACCCCATCACCTTGACCCAGCGCTCCCCAATCCTGTGGAAGACCACCTAGCAAGCTGACGAGTCAAGACCAGGGTCCCTGAAGCACCGAAGGCTACAAGCAAGCCACAAAGAGCTTCCCAATTCCTCCCACCCTTGGGAAGGAGGGAGGCAGAGAAGGCGAGCTGCGAGAGTCAAGACCACCAGACCTCCAGCCCAGCGGAACACCAACTGCTTGTAGCTGTGCCTTTAAGGCTGAGCTGTGCCACCAGTGAGCCTGCAGCATTCTATGCTGCAGGCTTAGGGCCAGCACTTGACAGGGGCTGCTTGCTGGTTGCACCCCAATTGGGGAGTAACCAAATAAACTTTCCCTCTCCTGTTTCCCACAAAAGATCTCCCGAGGTCCTTCTTTGGCACCTCCAGCCACTACACCAACCCAGTCCAGTGGGTCCCTGATACCCACTTGGTGTCAGGGCAAGGCTCTGACCTCTGCCAGACCTGAGCTGAACCCCAACACAATCTCACCATCAATCTAACAGAATTTTCTAAGCACATGTTTTCAATAAAAAGGCAAAGATTTTAATAAAATATTCCATTGTCTTAGCAGGTACATCGCTGTGGCAGAGAAACCAACTTAAACAAATTTATAAGGGAAGAGATGATTTACTGGGGGGCTCACAAGTAGAGGATTAGTCTATAATGGTGGCAGGGAAAGGAGCAGGTTGCAGGGCCCATGTCTGACAATACCACAGGATAACAGATCAGGAGGCAGAGAGTGGACCAGAACTGGTGTTACTGGGCAGATGTGGGGAGTGGGAGTAAGGGAGTTTGGAGCACAGGTCTGGGAACCTAGCAGCAAAACTTGTATTTGGCATATAAAAGAATTTATAATGGACATAGAAGTTATAGTAGAGAGTATATAAAAGATTTGTTAGAATAACAATTACAGGGAAACATAAGGCATCTGGAGAAGCTTAAGTAGATCTGCAAGGGAATTTGGAAAAATTATGTTCCCTGAGTGAATCAGCATAAGGATGTTTCTATTCCCCAAATGAAGATAAAGAAACCAGAGAACAGGAGAGTTAGGTAGGCTGGTGGAGGGAAAAGTGCTGTAGATAGACAGAGAAGATGGTGGGCCCAAGAGAAGAGACTGGTGTGCATGTGGTGGCTGGAGAGAGAATAGCAGAGATGAAGAAGAGAGAAAACTTATGAACGAAGAGAATGTGGGCACATGTTCTCTCTAGTTTTATTCAAAGTAGGGCACACCCAAGTTTGACATCATCTCTGGGTGCCCAGCTCTGGATGCCTAGTATAATGTGGGTCTATGGTTTTTGTTTGGCAAATGGCTCAATGGCTTGGATTAGGATGTGGGACCCATTAGAAAATGTCCTTCTAATGTAGAGACACATGTGGCTTCATCCATCATGGCAGAATGTCAGGAGCCATTTTTAATAGCCTGCTATTGGTTAAGCTAACTACCTAACGCTGTGGGGAGGGTCCAGGTAAAAACCTCCAAAGTATTTTCCCCAGTAACTCACTTCTGCAGAGCTAAATTTCTGCCTCCCCAAATTTCCATAGACTCTACAAACAGCGCCATCAGTTGGGGTCATAATAATCAAACACATGACCTCTGGAGGACATTTCTATTCAAACCAAACATCTATCTTCCAAAAACCTTTGTATAAAAGCTCCAGTAATGTTACCTTATTTTGCCTATTCAAGACAGGATCAAAGATGATTATTTTATTTTATTTTTGTATATTGTATATTTTATACTGTAGTAGGGGAAGGGGGTTAACCTAGGGCCTCAAGCATACTATGCAAGTGCTCTACCACTGAGCAACACTCCAACTCCTTTTAAAACTTGTTTTAAGACAGTGTCTCCCTAAATTGCTCAAGCTTGCGTCTGGCCTTTAACTTGAGATCCTCTTGTTTCTGTCTCCCAAGTAGCTGGAATTACAGGAATGTACCACTGAACTTGGCTCAAGGATGATAATTTTGGAAGGACCTTAACCCAGTAACACTCTGCTTTAATACTAAGGTCCTCTCGATTTGGCTCTAGGATTATATCTTTATGCCATACATGCTAGCCTTCCTTCTGTTCTGCCTTCTCCTTTGGATCATGCCCCAAATCTATCGTTTCACACTCAATCTGGCTGCAGGTTCTTTTGCTAGCAAACAAACAGCAATCTTAGCTCCTCAAGAGGAATTCTCCCCATAGTTCTTAGAAAATAGCAGATGTTTCTCCTGGCTATACTTGGACGACCTAGCCCTGCATGACAATAGTTTCTCATCCTAGGACCCCTTTTCAAGCAAGCTTTCTTACTTACTCATTGATATTCCCTGGCCTAAACCAATGTGAGATGTTTCATCTTTTGTCATTGTAATATATTGTTAAATACAAATAAAGTCTCACCATTAGGCCAGAATCACATTCTGAATCTTGTTTGTGTCTTTTGGTTTATGTATTATATAAAGCTCTCAAGCAGGAAAGTGGTTGGAAATGGTAGTGGCAGGAGAATGGCTTTCTGTTGATAAAAGGAGTAAGGTTAACTACATCTGACACAGACTTGTTTTGAGACAGATAGAGTTGGAAGTATGTTGACCCTGATTATTGAACCCAAAACGGGTACACATGACTTGACAAAGGACTTTCTTCAATTTATTTTCCTTATACAAGCAAGACATGAAAGCTTTGGCACTGCAAAATATTTAAAGGTTGTTGATAAAATTAAACTCTCCCCAATTTTTCCAGGGAAAAGCACTAAATTGCAGTTTCATATGCATTCTTTTCTATTTTCTTATCTTTCATCCTATTTCTTATTATCATTTAAAATCTTATGTTCAAGTCTAATTTTCACATATATAAACGTGTTATTATGTGATATGTTTACTAAGTGAAATTGTCAAATAATTTTTTTAGTGCCTTGTAGATGACATTTTTGACACAGAAAACACTCTCCATAGGTTATCTTTGATCTAAAAACATTTTTAGTTTCTTAACATTACAAGCTATTACGATTTAAATCTAAAGAGTCCCCAGAAGGTCATGTATAGAAACATTTGGTTCTCAGCTGAGGACACTGTCCTGGCAGGTTATGAAACTTTGGGAGATGTGATTTAGCTTTGCAGAAGTGGGGAACTGGTGGCAAGCCTGTGGAAGTTTTACCACGGTCCCCACTTCTGGTAAGCTCTTTTTACTCCTGACCTGCCATGGTGTGAGGTTCTCCACCACACACCCTGCTACCTGGACCACCATCAACTGCGCTTCCACGCCTCCCACCATTATGGACTGAGATCCCCTAATCTTTGAACCCCAATAAATCATTCCTCCCCATAAATTTGATTTGGTCAGTTATTTGCCACAGTGATATGCAAGCTGGCTAACACGCAAGCTATGAAACTTAGTTCTTATGTTTCAGGTAGAATTTACAAATCTTATGATTCTGTCGATAAGACCAGCAAATTTTCAATAATCACTTGTAAAAGATCTTTGATTAATGTTAGGTCTAGTGTATAAACACAGTTACCTAGACTTCTTTATGTCAAACTGTATTCATAAAACTATTGTAATTTCTTTTTAAGTTCTACATTGTCTGGTTTAACAAAGAAAAATATTCCTGAGTACTTAAATAATTAATATATTAAATTATATTTACAAACAGATGATTTTTAAGTTCTCTTAATGTTTCATTAAAGTTTACGAAGCAAATATTAAAATAGGCTCAATAAAATACTGAATAATACATTTAAAATTGTAATCACAAAATCAATTATTCAATAAGGTATTTTTCTAGTAAACCAAATTCTAAACATTGCAGGTATGGGATATATACATGTGCAAAATTCTTAATTCTAAATTTTTGATAATACGGTTTTGTCTATATTGACATTTGCATACTTAATTTCAAATTTTCTTAGGGTATAAAGATGCTCACCTACTGCTAATATCATAGTGCATGCCTGTAATCTTAGCAACTTGGGAGGCTAAGGCAGGAGGATTGTGAGTTTGAGGCCAGAGGCGGTCTGGCAATTTAAAGAGACCCTGAGTCATGGTTTGAATGTACAGTGTCTCCCAATGATCATGTGCTTTAATGTATGGTCCCCAGCTGATTGCACAGTTCATGGAGGCCATGAAACTTTGGGAGGCAGGATCTAGCTCTTTAAGGAGGAAGTGAGTCACTGGGAGTGGGCCTTTGGAGGTTTTTACTTGACCCATGGTCCAGGTCTTTCTCTTCCTGGTCCACCATGTCGTGAGGTCATCAACCACAGTCCTGCTGCAGCTGCTGTGCCTGCTTCACTGCCATTGTGGACTGTGAGCTTCCAGTAAACCTCTTCTCTCATAAGCTTGTTTGGGTTGGTCTTTCTACTATAGTGACAAGAGCTGACTAATACACTCTCAAAATAAAATTTAAAAATGTGCTGAGGGTGCAACTCAGTGGTAGAATGCCTTGAGTTCAAACCCACAGTACCAGGGGGAAAAAAAAAAAAAAAGAAAAAAAAAAAAGCTCCCCTACTAAAGAAGAATTGTGTCATCCCACATGACTTTTTATAGGTTATTTTGCTATATAATTTTGAGAATGTTTAATCTTTCTGTCCTTTATGCTGTTTACTCTCTTGTCTTTCATCAGGACTTCCAATAAAATGTTAAATATTTCTCCATTTATTCAAGTGCTCTTTTACGTCTCTCAATAAAGTTTTATAGTTTCTTCACAAAACTCTTACATATATTTTTAAATCAATTTTATTTCTAAATGCTGTATGATTTTGTTGCTTATATGAAAATTTTCACCTTTTATTTTTAATTGATACACAATAATTGTGACATTTCAATATCTGGATGCAATGTGTTATTGAAAGCATTTTTAAAATTTTTATTTTCTACTTTGTTTTTACTAATACCTGGTATATAGAAAAACCATTTTAAAAGGTGATCTGTATCTTACAGCCTTACTGAACTCCCTTTGTACTTCTAAGAGTTTGTTAGTTTTTTGCCTTGGATTTCTGCTAGAAAGCCGTATTTCTTGTACATGAAGAAAGTGTTCTCCTTCTGTTTCCAGTATTTATATTGTGTATGCTCTTCCCGGGCTGGGATTTAGCTCAGTTGGTTGAGTGTTGCTCTGCAGTCTCTGAGGTCCTGAGTTCGATTCCCAGCACCACTGCAAAAATGGGAGAAGGACATGGCAATTCACTCCCAAGGCAATCCTGAAACAATCTGCCATTGAAAACTCTATGAGGGTTGCTATGAGTCGGACACAACTCGACGGCACCTACAACAACAACAACAACAACAACAATGCTCCTACCATTTAGCATTATGTAAGCCCTTCAAGATACATTGAATGTTTGTAAAAAGAGAAGAAATTACTTTAAATGAAATTTCTCTGAAGTTTTCTCCTTCAATGTGGTTTCCACTTTTGATTGGTAGTTTTTGGTAAGTTAAAGAAACTCACCTCCCTTACATAATATATTAAGACAGTTCTAAAGTAAAGTGTAGGGCCTGTAAACTTAGAAGTCACCACTCCATCCTAACAAGAAGTAAAAATCTGAACAAACTGAAAAATCAACAACTCTTCTTAGATTTATCAGAGAAATGAGGTCACAGGACAATGTGCTGCCACCAAAATTAAAGCAATAGATAAAACAGAGATATAACTTACTAGAGCAAAAGTCCATGAGCACAAATCTCTGTGGGAACTGGTGCCAGAGTAGGAAAACCTGAACTGTACTTGATGAATTGCCAGAGGCTCAGTGTGGACAAGTCTGAAAGTTAAAAACTTCAGGGGCGCCCAGTCATAGGGGGACATCAGAAGATCCAGAAGCTCTCACAGCTTACAGTGAGATCGGAGGAAAATCCCATCATGCTTCTGGCAAAGGGAAGAGAAAAGGAACCATGATGAAATATGTCTTTGACTTCTATTAACAGGTCTACCGTCAAGAAAAACTATTTCACCAATACCTAACCTGCTGGAATTTCATCAGAGCCTAGCTGATCTGGGGGAAAGAAAATACCCAAGTCCAGCTCACACCTGCCATTCTGTTCCCCTCCACTGAGGATCAACACTGAGAAGCGCAAGTGACATTCACAATCCAGGGGTCAAGCTCACCAAAAGACCATGACTTAGTCATACGACTATAGAACTCTTCCCCTTCCCCAACATCTTACCACTGCATTACTAAAGGACTATTTATCACTGTTCCTTTCATCCAGTAAGCTTACATCTACCTTTCAACAGCAAAATTACAAGAAATACTAATAAGGAAAACAACAACAGACAAACACAAAAAACAAAACCAAAAACATATGCACACAGTTTGAAGAGATTGAAGAAACTTCAGAATCAGTGTCAGATATGGCAGATGATGTAATTGTCAGACTAGAATTTCTTTCTTTTTTTCTTTTTCTTCTTTTTTTTTTTTTAAACCTTCTGATTAATGTGCTAAAAGCTTTCTTGGAAAAAGAAGACAACATGCTGGAAAAGGTAATATAATGTAAGCAGAGCAATGGAAATTCTAAGAATCAAAGAGAAATTATAGAAATCAAAAATATTGCATTAGAAATGAAGAATGCCTTTGATTGATTTGTAAGTAGACTAGGCATGGCTGAGGAAATAGTTCTATGCTTGAGCAGATAGCAATAGAAACTCCTGAAACTGAAAAATCAGAGAAGAAAGACTCGGGGAATAAAGTATAAAATATCCAAGAACTGTAAGACAACTACAAAAAGTGTGGCATATGCATAATAGAAATATTAGGAGAGAGAAGGGAACGGAACTGTATTGAAGCAATAATGATGAAAATTTTGCCAAATTAATGCCAGATACCAAACTACAGATTTAGGAAGCTCAGAGAACCCCAAGTAGAATAATAAGAAAAAAAAATACACTGAGACATATCATATTCAAATTTCAGAAAAATCAAAGATTAAAAAATTTTTTTTTTTTTTTTTTTTTTTTTTGAGACCAGGTCTTGCTGTGTAGCACAGGCTGGCCTCAAACATGTATCAATTTTCCGGTCTCAACCTCCTGAGTGCTGGGATTACAAGCATGCATTATCATACCTGGCTAAGAAAAAAATCCCCGAAAAAAGCCAGAAGAGAAAAAAAAAATCACATTAACCGTAGATAAGCAAAGATAAGAATTACAGCTGATTCATCTTTCAAAACCATGTGAGCTAGAGGAGCATGGAGTAAAATGTTTCGAAGTGTTGAGGAGGGTGAACTTAAGCATGATATATGTGTATGAAAAGTCATAGTGAAACCCATTATTTTGTATGCTAATTTAAAAAATAAAGTGTTGGAAAAAAAGAAAAACCCTCACCAACCTAGAATTCTGTATCTTGTGAAGGAGAAGTGCTAGTGATGCAGCTCAGGGGTAGGACATTTGCATAGCATGCACAAGGCCCTGGGTTGAATCTCTAGTATGAGTTGGGGGGAGAAAGTGGAAGGAGGGGTGGGAGCTACTGAGATTTTGTCAGACAAACAAAAATGAGGGAGTTTATTGCCAGTGGATCTGCCTGGAAAGAAATGTTAAAAGCTCCTAAGGAAAATGATACAGTTTAGAAACTCAGATCTATATAAGGGAAGAAAGAGCAATGGGGAATGAATAAATGAAGACACCAGCAAAATAAATACTGAACAAAGTGATTCTTGGACCTTGGAGAACTTCTGGCTTAACCCTTCTATGAAAGGCCAACCACCTGTGAAAGGACAGCCAGGACCAAGGAAGAGGATGATGGACTTGAGAAATCCCTCGGTTAGAGTCTATGAAATGTCTGGCCACCCACAACCAGTATCTGTCTGCTAATAGCTGTCTTGAAGTCACTGAACTAAAGGGTCAGGTCAGCCTACAGTATGCCCTGTGCAGTTTCAAATGGCCTGGGCCATTTTCAAGTGAGATGGCTGCTCCATCTTATAGAGGCATTCCAGGGATACTCACTCCTACACCCCTTCCCACCACCAGCGAGATAAGAAAGGTCTTTGGATGATGAACAGCCAATTGCAGGACTTTAAAAGATATTATTCATCCTACCAGCAGAGTATGATGAAAGAAAGACTCATAACTGGCGGGTGATGGTGAAAGCAGCAGCATGGGAGGTGTCACTTGAAATCAAAGCTGTTGGCAAGCCACCCAGACACTCTGGGCTCTCTTTTGTCATGTCTATGTGCCCAGTCATTTTCCAGGTAGAGGACAGCATCTGATCTGGTAATGGAGTCAGTTCAGCCCTGTAGAGAGCCTTCAGTGTCTAGGAGTTTGATATCCATCCAGCCTTCTACCCACCCTGCCACTGCCCTTGAACTGAAGCCAGCCACTGACTGGTTTAGTGGCTCAAAAGTCCAGCTTTCTGACCTCAAGGAAGAATATACTCTGAGGAACAAGTATGCTCTAGATTTTTTCTTGGATTAGGCTGAGGCTAGGAAATTACACACCCTTGCTCAGCTTCTCTTTCCCTGTCCTTTTCTCATTCACTCATTGATTTCTCCTGGGAACTCCTCTTGAGTAAGTCACATTTTCCCTAAAAAAAGTAAAAATGAATTTTGAATTTTACAGTAAGTTTTACTTACACCATTTTGCATGATTATATTGACTTGTGTGCAACTTGTTAAGATAAATAAATTACATATAGAGTTTTTTAAAAATGGGAATATACAGTCATAAACTCTACTAGATCATTTTTTTGGATATACTGCCAGTTTTGATTTGTGAATATTTAAGAATCTTCCTTTAAGGGGCTGGGACTATAGTTCAATACAGTTCAGTGACAAACCACTTGCCTAGAATGCCCAAGGACCTGGGTATCCATTCCCAGCATGGCTGGGGGGAAAAGAAACAAGAGGGAGGAAGAGGAGGAGGAGGGGGAGGAGGGGGGAAGGGGAGTGGGAGGGGGAAGAGGACGAGGAGGAGGAGAGGAATCTACAGTTATGTTCTTAAATGAGATTGACCTCAATTTTATTTCTTTGGCAATATTTTTCTTGTTTCTATTTGGTGATATTAGCCTTATGAAATCACTCTGTATCTTTTCTTCTCTTTTGAATTTGGATATTATGTTCTCCGTATGTTAAGACCTGATTACCTTATGTTGGATAGAAATTTGATCATGGCTTTATTTTCTGTAATGGTCATTTACCTATTCTGGTTTATACTTCTTTTTCTATAAATAATAATAATCCAGTTTTTGGAAATTTTTCCATTTTATCTAGATTTGCAAGTTTATTGGCTTGAAACTGGTTATCTTCTAATTTTTAAAACTACCTACTATATCTGTGGGGAGAAGGACCTGGCAATCCACTCCCAAGGCAATCCTGAAACAGTCAGCCATTGAAAACCCTATGAGGGTCGCTATGAGTCGGATACCGACTCGACGGCACCTAACGACAACGATACCTGTGGGGCTGGGATTTAGCTCAGTTGGTAGAGCACTGCTCTGTAGTCTCTGAGGTCCTGAGCTCGATTTCCAGCACCACAAAAATGGGAGAAGGACGTGGCAATCCACTCCCAAGGCAATCCTGAAACAATCAGCCATTGAAACCCTATGAGGGTCACTATGAGTCAGACAGGACTCGATGGCACCTAACAACAACTATATGTGTAGTTTCATTCCATTTTAAAAAAATTATAATACGTATTTTTGTCATCTCTCTTTTTTTCTTACTAGTCTGACCAATGGTGTATGTACTTTGAAAGGTTTTTCAAATAATCAGATGTTGCTTGTTGACCCTCTCTTACTCTCTTACTACAGATGTCATTAAATTTTCCACTTAGCTTTAAAAGTTGTTTCTACTTTCTTGGATTTAGTCTGCTGTTCTCTCTAGTTAGTTTGAGTTTAACACTTAGTCCACTAATTTTTAGTTTCTACTATTCTAAATTTTATGAATATGTAGAAGTTGTAAATTTATACATATGAAATTTTATAAATATAGCTTTAGCTGCATTCCCTAAATTTTGATATGGAATGCTGCAGATGTATAATTCTAAATATTTTATAATTTCCCCATTTTAACCTATGAAAATTTATGCATTTATTTGTTGCTGGGGATTGAACCCAGGGCCCTGTGCTACCTATAAAAATTTAAAACTGATTTTAGATATTCAAAATGGGTTAACTGTTCTTCAAGACATTTGTTTTTTGTCTTGTTATTTCTATGTCTGAGGCAGAAGATGAGCAACCTAATAATGGTGGTGGTGATGTAGATACCAACATTGAAGTCTTTGTAAAGGTGAACTTGGCTACTCCGTTAATGGCCTTAGAAAAGGCTTACATTGCAAAGTCCTTATTCCTCCCTCTGTGGAAAAATAAACTTTATAGATATACTATAGATAGATATAATTGAAGTCTGTTATCAACTATCTCAATTCCATTTTTCCCTCTTTCCCAAGCTAACCACTTGGGAATTTACAAGTATCATTCTGTGAATGTATTCATAAACAATATACTGTATTGTTTTTCATTTTTATAATTTCTAAGTGTTAGCAGCCTGCAGCCGTAGCCCTGTGGCATCCGATCCTGTCAGATCTCAGAAGCTAAGTAGGGTTGGGCCTGGTTCGTACTTGAATGGGAGACCGCCTGGGAACACCAGGTGCTATAGGCTTGGGAGACAGACCTGTCAACTCACTCCCAAAAATCAATCCGCTATTGAAAACCATATGAACAGCAGAGAAGCACTGACAATAGTGTTTCCCCTGTCGTATGTAGGGTCGGTATGAGTTGGACACCGACTTGGAGGTACCTAACAACAAGTGTTAGCATGTTCTATCTATTTTTGTGGGACTTGCTCTAGTTAGAAGTTGATATATATAGGTCATACAGTATTTCTCATAAGGTTTTCAGTGGCTGATTTTTTTTGGGAGTGGGCTGCCAGGTCCTTTTCCCAAGCCTACAGCACCCATATTCCCAGGAAGTCTCCCATCCAAGGACTAACCAGGCCTAGCCCTATTTAATTTCCAGGATCAGATGGGATTGGATGCCAGGGTGGAGAAGGATGTGGCAACTCACTCCCTAAATGATCCCGGCACAGTCAGCCACTGAAAACCTTATAAGGGCTGCTATGAGTTGAATTCGACTCAACAGCACCTAACAACAACAACAATAGTATTTCTATTGAGTTACTGTAACGTATTGAACTACTCAGCTACTGACTTACCTTTAAGCAAATCATATATTTTTGCTGTTAGAAATAATACCTTAATGAATGTTTTTAATCAGGTATGCACTTCCTTATTTGTCAAAAGTTTCTAAGGTGAGTACTGAAGTGTAGGTCTTTGTGTATAATTCTCTCTACCTCTACTAGTTAATGTTAAATTGTTCTCCAGAATGGCTGTGTCAGCTTATACTCCTGTTAACCTGTGCATGTTTGAGTTGCCCTTCACATGTACTACGTGATACCGTCTTATTTTTTTCCCTAATAGTCTCAAGGTGTGAAGAAGCAACTAATTTTGTTAATTCATAAACTATTCTTTGTTTTTTTCAGTACTGGGGGTTAAACTCAGGGCCTTGTGAATGCTAGGCAAGTGCTCTATTACTGAGCCATAACCCCTACCACATTTTTTATTTTTATTTTTCATCTTAGGACAGAGTCTCACTAAGTTCTGTGGGCTGCCTCTGGCCTCAAACTTGTGATCTTCCTTCCTCAGCCTCCCAAGTAGCTGGGATTACAGATGTATGCCAAGGCACTGGCTTTCATAAACTATTTAGAATATATTTTAATTTACAAATTTGTGGAATTTAAAAAACAGTTGAATTATTTGTTTTATATTTTATTGCCATGCAATCAGAAAAGATGATTTGTATCATGACTATTCTCTGAAACATTTTCTTTTCTCCTGTGGTGCTGGGGATCAAACCCAGGGCTTCACATAGCTCATCATGTACTCTACTACTGAGCCATAATCCCAATCCTTATCTGAAAGTTTTGAGACTTCTTTTGTGATATAGTATATAATCAATTTTTGCAGTGAGTCATGGTTATTTAATAAGTACATTTTTGCTAGGTGCAGAGGTTTCTCTGTTTCTTATAAATTAAACTTTTAAATGGAATTACAAATATATATATATATA